>JAUJPO010042565.1:0-17712 GCA_032270745.1 Tiaropsis multicirrata
TACAAAGAGCGCGAGATCTATAACAACAACAACTTATAGGGCGCGGTTTTTGCAAAAACGAGACGGGACCGACCGACATACCCACAGACAGTTGCTTTTGAAAGGCCCGTTCGCTAGCGCTGGGCCAAAAAGCATAATTGAAAACAGTGTTTTTCATAGAAGTTTAAGCTGTCCATTCTAAGTAAAAAGATACGTTTTTTAGAAGCAAATAACTCCCCTCATTGTATCAGGCCATCAGTAAAAGAATTGTATGTTTCCTGTCCGCAGGTGAATAAAATTTTGTCCACGTCAGGCGGCCGGGAAATCTTTTTTTTGCAAAGTTTGAGTCCAAATATTTTCCTACTGCTTTTTCAAGGCTCTAGAATAGAAGATGTTAGTTTTATGAATTGTTTACAGGAATGAAAAATAATGATAGATGCAAGTGAAAGCAATGTAAGAAAGAATCGTCAATTTATTAATGGTGAAAGCCTAGATGTTCCAGGATATGACACTCATGATGGGAGAAGACTCAGAAGTAACCTCAACGCTATACTCCCTGTCTCTACAGGCATCAAGGGTCACGACAAAACTTCAGCTGCTCTTTTGGCCAGCTGTATTGCTTCTTTAGCTTCAGTTCTGTTTGGATACACAATGGGATATACCTCGCCAACACAGCAAGATATCGAAAAAGAGTTGATGTCTACAACACAATTCTCTTGGTTTGCTGTAAGTAAATTTAGCATGGTTCAAAAATAATTTCATTAACAACAATTAAATCATTAATTCTGTACATTAACTTTTTACTGTAAATGGCCTGGTCTGTCACCCCTGTTTTCAAAAGGTTTTTTTTTTTTTTGGTGAGCTTTTTATTGTAGGTGGAAAGATAAAAGGTCAAAGTTGTACATTTACCTTTCAAAGAGAGTCAATTGATATTGGCTGATAATTAAAAATGGGTGACTAAATTAGGGCAGGGGTGATGGCCATCTACGGTATATATAAAAAGGCAATTCTTCATAATTTAAAAATACATAGTGATATATCTGCGATGAAATTTTCATTTCAATGGGCTAGTAAAATTATGCTAGCAATGTACTAATTTATGTACTAATTTTATAGAAATTCTTTAGTCTTTAGTGGCAATCGGAGCTATAATTGGAAGTCCACTTGGTGCTGTAATGATAGAAAAATTTGGACGCAAGACAACTATAATGTTGATATCTCTGATTCATGTGCCGGGCTGGTGTTTAATATGCTATGGCCATTCTGTTAAAATGTTGTATTTTGGAAGATTGTTAACTGGGATTGGAGTTGGGGTCGGTTCACTTGCTGTTCCTGTAAGTTATATATCCTGTTATAATTTTTGAAAAAGTTTTTACAAGTCAGCGAAAAGTCAGGGAATTCTTTTTTCTAAAAAATAGAATCTCTATTTTCCATAATTTTCCCAGTCAGACCCAACCCAAAACTAGCCGTTTTCAAAATCAGATAAAGATCACTCCTTTCAGCATTTCTTCAGGGAAAAAGACCAGTTTTTAGCAAAATGGCAGGGAAGAAAATTGATAATAATCGCTGTGACCCCTGAATAACAATTTTTGGAATTTTGGTGCTTAGTGATGACAAATTTGTTTCAATCCATTCCAATATAGATGTACATAGCTGAAGTAGCGTCTGCTCGTTTACGTGGAGGACTTGGATCGATCAACCAATTTGCAATAACGATTGGGATTCTGATGGTTTATCTTGTTGGTTATCGTCTATCTTGGCGTTGGACAGCAATCATCCCAGTTGTGCTAAGCGCACTAATGGTTTTGCTCATGTCTTTTATGCCAGAGAGTCCAAGATGGCTATTGGCTAACAATAAAAGACATCTTGCGTTACTGGAGCTTTCCAAGTTACGAGGCCAATTATACGATTCTGAAGAAGAGTGTTTTGAAATTGAATCAAATTTAGGTATGAGTACCATCTCAATACAGGCGATTTTTTTAATTGTGACTATATGCTCTTCAACTGTTATTTTTGTGTATATTTTTGCTGCCTACTGGGCAGTGAGGTACATCTATAATAAGGTGTTATTTTTATATTTTGTATAAAATTGAGATCAAGGGGTAAAATCAGACTTAAATCGGATAAATTTGACAAACTTGTGAACTACACATTATTTAGGATGCTCTAATCACTAACTACTTGATTTATAGATCAACAAGGTAAAATATCACTTGCAGATTTCAAAGAGCCTGCATTCTATCGTCCATTCGTCATCTGCTCCATGCTCATGCTATTTCAACAGTTCTCGGGAATCAATGCTATTATATTATACTGCACCAAAATATTTGATCTGGCTGGACTGCATTATCCGACAGCTATCTCTATAGCGGTGGCTGGTACGCAAATTTTATTTACTGGTATAGCTTGCTTGGTTGTGGATAAAAGTGGACGCAGAATCTTATTACTTGCTGGTAGTGTTGTTATGTTTTTATGTCAATTTTTACTAGGTGTTTATTTTGATTTGATCAAAGTTGACGGTGACGATAATAAAATATCAATATTTGGCAAATTCTCTCATACTTTTTCACCGCAAAAAATATCCATACTGGCTACATTGTGTGTCATCGTCTACATCGCAATATTCTCCATTGGATGGGGACCACTGCCTTGGTTACTAATGTCAGAGTTGCTACCACCAAAAACTAAAGGTCTGGTTGGTGGATTTGTGACACTGATGAATTGGACTTGTGTTTTTATAACCACTAATTTGTTTCATGAGATGGTTTCTACGTTCTATGCTCAAGGGACGTTCTGGTTTTTTGCTGGTTTCACGCTGCTCAGTTTTTTGTTTACCCTATTCTATGTTCCAGAGACCAAAGGCAAAACGTTGGAAGAAATTGAGGAGATTTTTGCGCAACGTTCAAGCTGAATGCTACTACAACACAAATGATGTCTCAATTGTGGAAAAAGTTCTTTCTTAGACAACAAAACCTATTTCATTTACAAATTTAAGATATAGAAAGGTAAATGGCAATAAGACTTTCTTTCTAATGCAAAGAAATGAGTTGAGAAGAAACTAATTATTTGCAAAAGATTCATTTTTGAGCAATAGATATTTGGGATGGACAAATTTTACTCTGATGGTTAGATTTAAAAAAAAAATTTGTCTGGGTTCTTAAAAATTGAAATTTTATTTGAAAATTGCAGGAAACTTTTTAACTAAAAATGGAAAAACCAAACCCAATTTAGTTAGGTCTTTAAATTTTTTCAAAATAATTATCTCTTATTTATATCCTAACGTATTATCATTCAAAAACGAAAAATAATTTGAATATTATTAACTTAAACAATTATACTACAAATAGTATATGATATTCTGTATATGACATTAACTACACTTTAAAGAAAATGGAATCATTTCAATAGGACTATTCAAAAATAGTAGCACAATAGTGGCACATTTCTTATTAACAAGCAAGTATATTATGTTTTTTATCAGAGTGAATGAACCTGACGACTAAATTTAATTTGATATATACAGTAGACTCTCCAAAACTCGAACACCCAAGGAGGGATTTTTTTTAATTTTGGCGAGAACTAATTTTGGCGAGTGAAAGAAATATTTAATTTTGGCGAGAACTAATTTTGACGAATTTTTCCCAAATTCGCCAAAATTAGTTCTCGCCAAAATAAGTTCCCTTAATGTAGATCCTACAAATTCTACATGGACATGATGCAGTGCTCCTAATCTCTATTTCCTTTTTAAACTCATTCAGATTATCTAAACTTTTATACTCCACAGGCACAAGCTCCCATATCTTTGATGCAAGAAATGAGAAAGATTCTTCTCCGTTATGAACAGTTTTAATTTATCTTGATTTAAAGTAAGGCAGGTGTCTTACTTCAACAAGGTGTATCATCTTCACTGGGAATGCGAGGCTGGCTTGCTAGTTTTAAATCTATTTTATATTCATATTTATAGCAAAAAAAATAAAAATCTAAAATTATTCGTAAATAAAAAGAATGGAGGAGGAAAATCTCATTGCAAAAACTGACGAGCATGGGAAACTAATCAATCAAATTAAACGAAAGCATTCACCTGAGCAATTGGGTAAAACATTATTGGCGTCATGTGTCGCATCCCTGGCAACTTTTGGTTTTGGTTACAACATGGGTTTCCCATCACCGGTTCAACACAAAATTGACACAAAATTCAAAACAGGGGCATTATTAACTGATGAACAATTCTCATGGTTCAACGTAAGAGTTTCTGTTTGTTTTTTGCATACCTTAAATCCATTAACACACTACACTGTACGTCCAAAAAGGTCATTATTATTGGACATAGCTCAAAACCACTTGCTTTTAACAAAAATGCACTGGTTGTTTTCGAAAACTGAGACCAAGGACTGTTCATTGGTACCAAATAAATCACTGTGACCACAATCTGCTTTTGAAGTTTAAAATACATCAAAACAATGTGGTGGCTAAATGGGAAATCAATTGTAAATTTATCTTTTATTTGTCATTACTTTATATCCATACCCATTGTACCCATTGGTCTTTGACTGAAAAAAAGGGATTTTAGCGGCACCTTATTATAGATTGAACGTAATCAAATATGGTTGATTAAACCAAAATTCAATTCCGCTCAAATATCTTCACTTGTTTTGTTGACTATTATTTTTTCAGTCTTTGGTTTGCATTGGTGCTATTGTTGGTTCTTTTATCGGCTCATTTAACTTGGACCGATTCGGAAGGAAAAACACCATATTATCAACCACTTTCTTTTATACTGTTGGCTGGTGCTTGATAGCCTCTGCACAAAGCCCAGCCATGTTTTTCATCGGTCGTCTAATTTGTGGCATGGGTACTGGTGTGTCGTCACTCTGTGTATCTGTAAGTATACTTTCGGACATATTTTATGGTTGCAAGTCAGTTTGGTAGCAAGTCATTCATATCAGTTTTTGCGATGTTATCAATTTTTCTCAAGATTGACCTGTCCATTTTTCTGAATTTTGGGTATGAAGATGAGTATCTGCCAAACCCTAAAATGTGAAGAAACATCAAAGAAAAATTGTGGTCAGAAACAGTTTTAATAAGATGTAGTATTGCTATTTATTCGTTGAGTGGACGATGACCAAGATTGAACCTACAACATTTTGATTGTGTGGCCAGCGCTCTGCCGACCAACCTTACCGGTCACTGTGTAGTAATCCAAATAATATTTTGCTTTCCCCAGGTCTACATCTCGGAAATTGCATCACCGCGTTACAGAGGTGGATTATGCTCATTGCAACAGCTTTCAGTCACCATTGGTGTATTTGCCGGTTTTCTGGTGGGCACCGAAGCACCCTGGAGATGGGCTGCTGTTTTCCCCATATTCGTTACGGTCGTCATGACATTCGGAATGTTCTTCATGCCGGAATCGCCGAGATTTGACCTTGTCAAAGGTTTGTCATGAAGCATTTTTAATATGAATAGCGTAAGGTCTGGTAGTGGGTGTTTTTGGGTGATTATCTAGAAATCTGAATAAATAAAATGCTAAGGTTTGGAAAAAACCTCAAATAGCATCTGAAATCGGGACGGCTCCAATATCTAGGTAGTTTCCCAATGGTATTGGATTATTTTCCTTGAGTCTTTTTAGCTATCCAAAGGTTTAAACTTATTTTTGTAACACTGAATATCGGATGCTGTAAGCTATTCAAAGTTTCTTTCCCGAAACAAGTCTAAGTCGAAATTTTTAAGAAAATAGAGATTCTGACTTTGAAAAAGAGACTTCTTATATACGGTATTATCAATTGCTTAGTACCCAAGTCATAGTATTTCAAACTTGAAAATACTTTTTGCTACCTTATTGGATAAAAACTTAGTCGAACAAAATTAAATCATTTGAAGTTGGGTATATAATATCAAACTGTACATAATTTAAATTCATGATATGCGTTAAACGCCATTTTTTTCCTAACGGAAACACCCAAAAATGGATAGAGGACAAACTCCGACTAGTTCCGTTAGAAAAAATTGACGTAATGTTAACTTACGAATATCGTGAATAAAAGGTAAAAGACAGACAGCCCTGAAGAATTTGCAATGGTTGCGAGGTCCTTCATATGATGCCAGCGGTGAAATTGAAGAAATTCTGGACAATCTCAACAAAGGTATTACAAATTTTATCCATGATTATCCGGGCATTTTTGGGTCATTCCAAGATGAGGGTTTAACGACCAGCTTTAAATGTTCTGGTAGAGAAACTAAATGTTATGGATATCATGAATTCTTTTTCATTTAGTGCATGACAAAATGATTTTAATCGTCGTTTTATCACTTGTGCGTATTTTCAAATTGAAATGAGTTTTGTATTCCCAATGGATGTTGAGTGAACTCAAATTACCTGATGGGGATTAATTTTGGCGATTTTCGCGAATTTTGGCCATTTTTGCGAAATTGAATCATCGTGAAATTTTTCATTTCATACTTTTTACCCAAATCCCCCTAGGAAAATTTAGATAAATAACAGGCGAATTCGGGAAATTAAATCCTCGTGAAATATTTAATTTCTTGGAAAATACAAAAATAAGTCTGGTTCTTTTAAATCTCAATATCTCTCAATTTTTAGCGAATGACAAAAAGATGAGCATCAGGGATTTCACAACGCCAGCATTATACCGCCCTCTTATCATCGGGGCTTTGGCCATGGTTTTTCAACAGTTTTGTGGTATCAATGCCGTCATCGGCTACTGTGATGACATCTTCGAATCGGCTAGCGTCCATAACTCATCCCTCGTTTCGATTATTGTCTCTATTGTTCAAATTGTATTTACGTTAATCGCCTGCCTTTTGGTGGATAAGGCCGGGCGCCGCCTACTTTTGGCCGTGGGTGGTTTTTCCATGTTTGTCGTCTTGTTTTTAATGGGCGTTTATTACGATATCACTATATTTGAGCCGCCTCTTAATCATCAAATTGATATTTTCGGTCATCGCACGGTCCCGGTCAGTCAAATATCATGGCTAGCTGTCACGTGTGTTATCGTCTTTATTGCTATGTTTTCGATTGGCTGGGGACCAATCCCCTGGATGCTAATGGCGGAGCTGTTTCCGCCCAAAGCGCGGGATGTGGCGGGGGCGTTGTGCAATGTTGTCAATTGGTTATCGGCCTTCTTAGTGATGAAGTTTTTCCCGCAAATGAAGGTGGCGTTGAAGGACCAGGGTGTTTTTTGGTTTTATGCCGCCTTCTCGTTGTTGAGTTTCCTCTTCACATTGTTCATTGTGCCGGAGACGAAAGGCAAAACCTTGGAGGAAATTGAGCTGTATTTCAACCGTAAAAAGAAATAAGTCCTCTCCTCCGAAATCGCCTTGAAAACAAAACGAAGCACCCATTTTCGAAATTATTGAAAAAATATGATGGCTTATTTGTTTCGGTTTTTATCTCATCTGATGAATTTTGTTGTTGGAACGATGATGGTAAAATAATAAGATTTTATATTATGACGCTACACGGCTAAATAATTTTTATATCTTTTTCTATTTAGACACTAATTTATGCATTGTTTGCATAAGATTAAAAAAAATATATAATTGATTTATTCAAAGCAAAACTAAAAACCTACAGGCAAGGAGAAATTTTTTTAAACTTAAGTTTAGTCCCAGAGTCGTGAGTTGATAAAATTTTGGAATATATTTTTTACCCTGGAGCATCCTGGAGCATCTGATAGCAAAGCATTTTCAGAGTTTTATTTCTGTAAAAAAATACACGTTAATATATTCAAATTATCTTTCATTCATTAGATTTTTTTTAGAATTTAAAAAAATATTTGTTTATCCAACATTTATAATAATACAAGACGAGAGACGATTTAGAGTAGGATTGCGACAAAAATTGGCCCCCAATGTGGCATCTCAAAATCTGTGTTCTTCTCAAAAGTAAATTCGCTCTATAGAACGAATAAGAGCGAATTGATTCCTTTCAAGAAGTTAATTTCAGCGTATTAGTTCGTTCCGTAGAACGGGCTATTCCAGAAAAAATTCCGTACCCCCCATGTTGAGAAGGTAATTTTTTGGCAAGGGGACCCCCCTGGATTTTTTTATGATTTCTTTAGAACCCCCCTGGATTTTTACGGCATATTCAGTGACCCCCCTGGATTACCACTTTGAGTTACCCCCTGGATGTCCGACCTCCTCAACATGGGAGGGGGTACGGACTATTTCCGGGATAGCCCAACGAATCAGAGCTAATTATTTGAGAAGGTCCCTAAATGACACACGAAATGGCCCCCTAAATGGCATACCAAATGACATACATTTTTCTAAGAATATTATACAGCCCTAATATAATATGATATTAATATAATATTACCTGACCTAATGTGTGACCAGAAAAACCACCCTTGCCTTAATATGTGACCTCACTATTGGGGGGGGGGGCTAACTTTTGTCGGAGCCCATTTAAAGTATCTCGTACATTTTATTTTACAATTTATCTTTTTTAACGATTTTTTAGAATAACTTTATTGAACAGCATTGCACGGATTTTTCTATTTCATTGATAATGTATGAACTACCTTGAAGCCAAGTTGTCAGTTTAAAAAGCAGTCAGACTGCCGATAGAAGAGTGTCCTGAGGTTGCAAAACGTTTACAGTTTTTGCAATTTTAATATCAAAATAAAGGGATTTCTTGTTAGTCACCCGGCATATTTATGGTTTGCATTGAAATTTGAACTCGAGCTCCCCCAGTTTCCCCAATAACGTCTTCTTATTTTTTTTATTTTTTTTTTTAGATCTAACTAATACAAAAAAAAATTTAAAAGAAAAACGTAAAATGGCTCCTAAAGCGGACCCTTGAAACAACAAAAGGAAGAGCAAAAAATCAACTGGTCCTAAGTGGCTGATCAACAAGAAGGAGGCCCTAAAAAGGAGCCCCGGACATGGCATCAGCACGTAGGACAGACGCTCTCATTAAAAATGATTTGGCATTTGAAAGCAGTAGAAACAATGATAAAATATGGATGTCGTGCTTTGCGGCGTTCGCCGCCTCTTTGGCTTCGGTGAATTTTGGTTACGCTCTTGGTTTCACCGCCGAGGCTGAACTCACCAACACGTTCAACTTGAGTGAAAGCAATGCTATGCAAAGCAATGCGACTTTTGCTATGTGCGATCCCACTTTTAATATTTTTGCGGTAAAGTACACGGTTTTTCTTTTATAAGAATAGTTTCTATAAGAATATCAGGTTGAGATTTTGGATTAAGAAAGTTCTATTGTTTAGAACAATAAATTCTATTGTTAAGAACAATAAGTTCTATTGTTAAGAACAATAAGTTCTATTGTTTAGAACAATAAGTTCTATTGTTTAGAACAATAAGTTCTATTGTTAAGAACAATAAGTTCTATTGTTAAGAACAATAAGTTCTATTGTTAAGAACAATAAGTTCTATTGTTTAGAACAATAAGTTCTAATGTTTAGAACAATAAGTTCTATTGTTTAGAACAATAAGTTCTATTGTTTAGAACAATAAGTTCTATTGTTTAGAACAATAAGTTCTATTGTTTAGAATTGTTAAGAACAATAGAAAAATGGTGCGATTCCAATTTCGATATTTTTGCGGTAAAGTAACCACCAGTTGCGGATATAGAAGGTTCGTTCTCAAAGTTATTGACGGAGGAGGGTGTTGCTTATTAGCTCATATTCCTTATTCGGACGTTAACACTCTCCGTTGACTACTTTTTGTATCTGCCTTTGAAGTAGCAACTTACATGAGGCTCTTGGAAAAGTATTATTCAAATAACAGAACGAACTTTTAGAGAACCCCATGGAAGACTAAATTAACTAAATAAACTCATTCATGAGTTTAGCCGCCGATCATTCATTTATTATTCTAGAATCACATCAAACTCGACTTTTCCAAAATTCGCTTCGTTTTGCAGTTGATTTCGTGTTATTCGAACTGTTTAAATTCACAGAAGAAAACAATACAGTTGAACTCTCATATACTTCGCGGTATACTCATATAAATTTTCTGATCCCTTCTTGTCAAGAAACTGTATTAAATACTACTATTGTATTCAAATAACCGAACGAACTTTTAGGACGACTAAATTAAGTAACTAAACTCATGAGTTTAGCCGATCATACATTTATATTCTAGAATCGCATCAATCATGAAGCTAAATTCCGCGAAAATTAATGTGATTCGACTCGTCGCCCAGCATGCGCAGAATGTTGTTTTAACGTCGAAACAACGTCTTGTTCTAACGTCAGAACGTTATTTGGACGTTGAAAAAACGTCATGTGATGGCGTCCACCCCCCCCCCTCCACTTAATTGGGGGTACCTAAAAACAAAAAGAACCCAAAAAAGCCAGGTACCTGGAAGTATTCCCACTTTCAGAGGGTACCTGATATGTTTGGGGGTACCTATAATTCCGTCAGTAAGGGTGGGGGCTGTTTTTTCTGTGCGAGATATTTTTCTTAACTTTACTCAATTTCTCAATTTTCAACCAAACCCTTTGTCTTTACCACTTTCTCTTTCTTGTGCACTTTACACTTTACAGTAACCCCAGTGAATGAGACTAAATTCAAAAATATTGTGTTTTGGTAGCTTGAAGCTGTTATATATATTTTTATAACTTGTGAAAATCTTTTTGGATGCAGTTTCCTTCGTTATTTGATTGTATGTAATTTAGTAAAAAAATTAGTTTGTTTTCATATTAATAAATTTTCACCCATATTGGATATTTCATCACATTGAATTGTGGGAAAAGACATGTCTTTACTTTTGGTGATTTGTGTTCTGTCTGAAAATGTTCTTTGAATACTTTGATATCTTGGAGCTGGCAGTATTCAATTTGAAGAGATTTATTTTTGCCTTACCTTTTTTATTTACTTTTGCCTTTGTTCTGTAAACCACCATTTTTCCTATTCTGCCTACAAATCAAGATGGCCCTAGATGGCCCAGGGCCCACGCTACCGGGGAGGGGACATTTGAGCCGTTTCAGCACCTTAGAATTGCAAAAAGGATCTGGCCCCTCGGCACCAACCTTGGTGGCGCTTCAGGGTTGACTCTAAACGAAGTTATCACTTTATTTGGCCCCCTCACTTTTGAAAATGGTAGTGTGGGCCCAATAGCCTCGGAGTATTACTTTAGTTAGACTAATTGAGGTCTTGTTGTTCGATCAAGTGTGATTAGTTTAACAATCAAACTGTTAGATTAACCAGGTCTGGCCTGGTGGTGATGTTTTGTTTCATAAAAAGGGGGTACCTAAAAATCATAATCTAATGAGGGTACCAAATCCTGGGGGCTACCTAAGAATCCTAAAAACTTTGGGGATACCTAAATCATTGGGGGTACCTAAAACCTGGAGGACGCTATGAATATGCCTGTTGGGCGTCTAGTAGGGTACTCTACATTCAGTGGCGTTAGGCGCCCTGGTGTCTGGCCTCATGGGTGGCATACTGATCGACAAGATAGGACGAAAAGTTACTATTATCTTCACATCAATATTCTACACAACATTGATATGTTTTTTTTTCTTCTTTCTACAGTCAGTCGTGGCGTTGGGCGCCCTGGTGGGTGGCCTCGTGGGTGGCATACTGATCGACAAAATAGGGCGTAAAGCTACTATCATCTCCACATCTATCTTCTATACCACTGGTTGGCTACTCATCGCAAACAGCTACTGTTACAACAAATTCAATAAGCCGGTTATATGTCACTCTAAACAATATCGGCTGACAATGTTGTATGTGGGGCGTGTTATAACGGGCGTGGGCGTTGGATTGAGCTCGTTGGTTGTTCCGGTATGATTTATTTACTACTTAACGTAAGGTACTTCTCACAGGCACAAAACGTTGTTTTGGCAGCCAAACAACATTGATTCAACGTTAGAATGTTATTTAGATGTTGAAACAATTTTGGAATAACGTTCAATGCCTGCTGGGACAAGAGGTGCTATATTATTTCCCAGAAGGCAACGGAACATTGTTTCAACGCCCAAACAACATTGATTCAACGTTAGAATGTTATTTAGACGTTGAAACAATGTTGTGTGTCTGCTGGGTTCGAGCAACAGCCAACAGTGTTGTGTTTTGTACAATAAAGCCAATGCCAAGCACTAAAGTTTTCCACGTATCGTTTAACTTAAAGGATTTAATGAATATAGAAAAGAGGGTGATTTCCACTCAGCGTGCACAGCTCTTGTCTTTTCTTATTCTCTCTTCTGGTTGGTTTCGGAGATTTAGAGACATTACGTCATTACGTCTTGGTGCGTTTGTCAGACTCTTAGGATGATAAGAACTTCATTAGAACTTAAGAATATACCGGGTGGTCCAAAAAAAGTTTCGGTATTTGGCGGCCTCCTGGAGCTGACAAGAGTTTTTTGATTAATATGTTTATTTCATTAGAAAGTGGAAAGTCTGACTTAAATTTTGAGATATAACTTTTTAAATTCGGTTCAGTATTCACCAAGTTATAAGCTTTTTAAGAAAAAAATTCGAAAAGTGTAAAAATACCTTGATTTTTTAAAAATGACTTTCAATTTTGAAAAGCTATAACTCAAAAACTACTGAACTAAATTTAAAAAATAAAAGCTCAAAATTTACCTTCGACCCTCGTCTACCACATTTAGAAAAAACTGATATTGAAATCGAGTTTTGATCAACTATGACAGGCCAACAAACGTCCGAAGCTTTTTTTGGACCACTCGGTATATTAAGAATATTTTAGGATGATTTTGACCAAAAAGTTAAGAATGTTCTTCTCGTTTCATTGACAGGTTTACATAGCTGAGATTGCATCAGCACGAATGCGAGGTGCCCTTGGTAATATCAACCAGTTATCGGTCAACTTCGGATTTGTAGTTGCTTACATTACCGGTTATAAAAGTGATTTACCAGTAACAGGTAAAATTTTAGGTTAAAGGCAGGTCTCCACTCTCACTTTTTTTGTGGTTAAAATTTCTACGCTCGAAATGTTCTCTTATCCATATACAGTAAAAAAGTTTCATATCCTATCTAGTGTTTATATTACAAAAATCTTAGTGGAAGGAGCACACGCGCACACAAAATTTTAAGGCCAGTCTCCATTCTAACGTTCGCCTTTTTTTGTACTGGAAATTCCTTAGAAAAGATTACGTATTTAAAAAAGGCGTGCACTGAAAGAAGTTGAAAACAGTTTTAACGTCATGTAACCAATCGAATGGTTCCATTCATTTCCAAAGCCAATGATGGTCTAGTATTACGTCATTTTAGTTAAGAAAAGCGAGCTCTGTGGAGACCGGCCTAACTTAAACTGTTAGGATAAGAGACCGTATGCTGAGAGAGCAGTGCAAAACAGAACATTCATATTTTCCTTTCCTTTCCTTGTTCCTTGAGTAAATACCTGGGTTTTTTCATTGTTTGCAAATCTACATTTTTGGGGCCAGGGGACAGGTTTTTCGTCAACACGAGGCTAATACTTTGGAGCAGGCTGGAGGCCTTAAAAATTGTTTTGGCCGAAATTTGGTACACTTGTTCCTTGGTTGAATACCTGGGGGTATTTTTTTGAAAATTTTCATATTGCGCTGGAAGACAGGACAGGGTTCCAGTTTCTTGCTTCGGCGTATACAATTAAACATTTCATGTTTCAGATATAAATATTCTAAATCGAAAAATTGATTTAGATAGATTAGTGTCATCATTCATGTCCAATACAACATATATTAGCATTGATATTCTATTGCCAACGTCAAGTCTCCAGCCTGCCCCAAAGTAAACCTTTGCTACCTAATACTAAATATTTGAAATGTTACAATTGGACCTTCGAATAATTGGAAAATACTGAAGTTGAGCCCAGTGCGTTGTGCACGTTCTACAATCTTTAATAAAAAATTTTTATTTTCTTCTTACAGCCTTCGTTCCGATCGGTATTTCCATACTGAATGTATTCCTCATGGTTTGTTTATTGCCTGAAACACCGCGCTATCTTTTGGCTAACAACAGGCGGCATGATGCGATCATGGCGTTGTATTGGTTACGAGGAGCGGACTCACAAGTCGAAGAGGAATGTTTTGAAATTGAAACCAGTGTAAATTTTGGTATGTGTGTATATCATATAATTCATTTCTCAATTTGAGACCACGTCAAGCTTTAGCACAAAAGTCTCTAATAATCAGGTGAATAAAAGAGACAAATTTTTGTCTCGATGCTTCGATCTCCAAACTTGTGTAAGTAACTTTGCTATGGAAAACTTGAGTGATCTCAAATTGGCAGGTCCACAACCTCATACACTGTCCAATAATAACACACAAATATTGTTTACTTTTAGTCAGCTGCTGCTTGTCGCCTGTCACTTTTTGCAATTTCACTTATATAAAATTTATTTGAATTTATTTGAATCACGATCTCTTTTCATAGAACTTTTTGTTTTCAACTTGTTAGGTGCCCAAGACCAATGGGAATGGAAAGACTTGAAGAGCTCTACATTTTACTGGCCTCTTTTCATCGGTATTTGCTTGATGTTTTTCCAAGAATTCAGCGGTATCAATTGCATTCTATTCTATTGCTCGTCTATCTTCATGGCTTCGGGAATCGGCGCTAAAGTAGATGTGACCAACCCAACTAATAAAGACATACTCAAAGCTTTGATTGCGGACTCCAAGATCTACGCGTTATTTGTGTGCGCAACTTTATTCGTTTTCACCGCAATTTCTTGTTTCCTGGTCGACCGGTACGGACGCCGGAAATTACTGATGTCCGGAAGCGTCGGTATGTTCATTTCGTTAATCTTGGTCGGCGTTTATGTTAACTTTTTTCATTTTGACATTTTCCACATTGTTCAATTTCTCACGAATACTAAAAACACAACTTTGGCTATATTAGCGCTTGTGTGCGTACTTACCTTCGTCGCTATGTTCTCGATCGGCTGGGGTCCGTTACCATGGTTACTCATGTCCGAGCTTTTTCCAATCAAAACACGGGGCATAGCAACTTCAATTGTGACATTTGCAAACTGGCTTTTCGTGTTTACGACGACGGCGTCTTTTTGTCGAATTATTAATGCTATCACCATCCACGGTACTCTATGGGTGTTTGCTTTTATCGTTTTGGTTGGTTTTCTGTTCACCTTGTTTTTCGTGCCGGAAACCCGGGGGCGTCCGCTGGAAGAGGTGGCCGAACTTTTTATACGACGCCAGGTGCTTCAGGTCAGTATTCCATGGACAAGACATGATGCTTTGTAGTTGAGGGTGAAGTAATAGCGATATTACTTTAAGCGAGATAAATTGGGGGACGAAGGTGAGATGCAAACGAGAACGTTCAAACAGCCAATCGAGCATCCTAGATTTTTCGGGGCAACGGTCGTGGGGCTCTATTCGCCGTCCTCGATCGATTTATTTCGCTTAGTGTAACCTCGCTAATGGTGGCCAATAGAGGAAGACTTCCCACCCAAATTGTCCATAGTCTAACTCACTTAATAAAATTCTGTTTCAGCCTGTCTTCCCATCATAAAGTCGTTCTTTTTGTACAAAAGTCTCTAAAAATGATTTGAATAAAAGAGACAAACTCTCCGAACTCGACTAAGAGACTTTTTCTACGGAAAACTTAAAATGTCTGAAATTGACACTTCCTAAATTTATTTTGAGATATTTTCCGTCTTTCGTTTTTTTCAAAATGAGTAGTTCAGTTTGGTGTGTAATTTTGAAGAACTTTTGATTATATTTTTTGTTGCTAAAACTAGTGCACCATTTTTATAAGAATGTTTTTTTTATTAGAACAGCATAATTTTCGAACAAATCTCAGCCTTGATGTTTCTATACATCTTTTGTTTTTCATCCGAAATTTTAGTAGCGGTTAAGCCTGTAATAAGGTTTAAATAAATATAAACTGAGATATAAGCCTTAAAAAGGTTTATTTTGGTGGATATGTATTTTTTAATCAATTCAATTCATTGTTTTATTTTATTTTATTTTTTCAATTGAATTTTTTTAGAATTTATCTTACAATCAATCTGCATTATAGTATGTTGTTAATTTATATTTTTGGTAAAATGATTTATTCAAATAATGTAGAACTTTACAATGATAAATTTCTCCTTTGGGTGGAAATTGGGTAATCGGGAAGTATCAGAAATAATAACCCCCCCCCCCCCCCCAAGCGGGTTTAAAATCAAATTGATACTTAATTGCTGGAGGACATCATTATCAACCTCGTTCCCAAAATATTCTTCGGTGCTATTCTCTGTTTTCTAAAACCCTGGAACAGGCTACTTTTTGCTTGACGTAATCGATAATAAAGTTATTTTTGCTTTCATTGGTAAATGAATAAAAATCACATTTACTAAAATTGTTGTCACTTTCGTCAACTAAAAACTAATTACGTAATAGTTCCCCAGAAATCTTGGCTAACTCTCCCATCCAATTTCAGGGCTATTTATCGAGCCATATCAAAAACATCAAAACGCGCACGATAAGCCCTGGGAACGAGGTTACATATTTTATGGGATGTTTCTTTACTTTCTTCTCCTGTCTTCTCAATTTTCAAACTCACGATTCCATCTCACATTGGGAATCTTTTTTCGAGCTAAAAAGTTGAGTTAAGAAAAAGTGGAGTAAATTACTTAAAGCATTATAAAGCTGAACTCACTCGACTTTTTTTACTATTTTACTCTTTTAACTCAACTCAACTTTTTGAGCCTTCAATAAGATATCAACGTGTACCTCCCTAAAATTTCAGACAAAGAACTATATATTTTCACACCAATTTTCATTTCTTTCAGCTGTAACACACATAACATAAATAATACTGAACAAATGATAATTAACAACAAAAAACTAACATGGCGGAAACGGTAACACATGGTATAAAACCTCAAGATAAATTGAAACACGATGTTCTCAAATGCATGCAATCATTATTGACGGAATTTACTTCTGGTCCTGAAAATACATCGAAACCCAAAACAACGTCTAATGGATTGAAACAAATTTTCAAAGACAAAGTTGATCGTTTTATTGAACTAACTCAAGGAATGGATCATTTGGACTTAATCTCCAAACAAAGTTTAACTGGTAGATTTACCACATTAAACCCTTGCGAGTGTGAACACACCTGGACTGTCGATACTGAGCTCCACACAGACTCTCATGACCCTGGTCACACTCAAAACCAATGGCGATTTGTTAGATTTGGTATACAATCTCTATTGCTACTTGACAGTTTAGTAAGTTCTGAATCGAAATCGAAAGTGAAAGTACAAAATAAGCAACAACATCAACCTAACGTATTAGGAGCAAAGGATTTAAAAATTGTATCAGGAGTTCTGCAGCTTGTTTTAACTTATGGTGTTTGGCCTTGTTTAAAAAAGGGTGAGATAGTTTTACAGCATTTTTAAAAAGGATTTGAAAAATATTATTGGAAATGACCAAACAGCAAAACTTTTGAGAGATTGAACCCCAGAAAGTAATATTTCTGTGTTCTGTTTTTTTTTTTTGCAATTTTTATTAAATCAATTTGGATCATTTATTTTGTTTTTATCATAATTGTCAATTGGGTAGCTTTTTGTATTCCTGTGTCACCGAGGTGACAATTTCAATTCTTTCTCTCTGAGGCAAAAAAATGCATACAGGGATTTTTTGGACCTACCTGGAGGTCCTATAAATTAACCGTTGTTCGTTCGTTCGTCCGTCTGTTATGAAGTTTTCTCGAAATTGGTTCATTAGTTATTTCTGATTTTTGGCACAAAGACGCAAAATGATAAAGCCCAAAATGTGACGGAGCCCGATT
>JAUJPO010042576.1:0-22434 GCA_032270745.1 Tiaropsis multicirrata
ATGATGGTAGCGCGAAAACGAACAAAGTTCATTGGTGCTTTTCTCCTGCGTGTTCAAGAGGTGTAAAACAACAGCAATAAGTTTTTGACACTCAAAAAGATGCTAGGTAATTTCCTTAAATTGAGAGGTGCAAACTGTGAAGCAGGGTAGCTTTGGAACCTCCAGTCAAACATGGGATGCCAAAAAAGACGCCATTTGATGACCTTCCAAGATCTTGTGAATGTTGATGCTTGAAAACGAAAGTAGAATTCCATGCCATTCTAGTTCGCACCAAGTATATCAATCAAACAAAATTTGAGAAAACGGCAAAATCCAACCAATTCTATCTATCTATCTATCTATCTATATTTTAGTATCAAAATATCCTAAGATCCATTATCAATACATTGAAATTAAAATTAAAAAAGCATTGGGAAAGCTAAGTACATTGTTTGTTTTGGCACACAGTAATATTTTTAATCTAATTAGCGTGCTATTATTTTGCTGATCTTGAGAGATCCAGAAACAAAACAAAATGACGATGAGCTGAAGTAGACATATTATGACTTTCACTTTAATGTCTTTTTTTATTGCATTGGAGTAATCTCATATGTTCTTTTGTTTTGGTTTTTGATGTGTGATTGATAAGCTTGGTGAAATCGTCAAAACAAACTTGTTGTCGAAAAGAAAGTTTGACTGGAGGTTCCCAAGTTACCCTGTTTCACGGTAGATATAAAACTAATTTTAGTTGTTTCTTGCTATCCCCCCTTCCACTGGAAAATTTTGCAATCCCTCCCTTTCTTGGGTTTGCAAATTGTTTTTATTCGATTCTTTTAGAAATCTGTAAAAAAATAAAATGACAGATTATAATTGGACACCACGCAACAATTCTTCATCCATGACGTTGCTGTCTTTGGCAAGAGTTTTGGCCTTGCAAAATCAGAAGTGGGAAAAGGTAAGTTGTTTGAAAGAAATGGGAAGTCATTCTTTAAAAGTCAAATTCTCATCACAACCCCTATTTTAGGTTTCTCCCCCTTCTAAATTTATTTGTAACCCCCCTGAAGCGTTCAAAATTTTAGAGGCTAAACTAGGTGATTTATGTTTTATGGAACAAAACTTTTTTTGATAATGCTAGCAGTTTGTTTGTATTATACAATATTGTTTTCTTTACAGACTTGAAACAAAATATAATATTCTTTACCATGCCAATCTGCCCTCCCTTTCTAGGGGAACTTACAGTCAATTTTTGATCCACTAATTTGAATCCTGTTTTAATTTTCCTTAAACTCGTTAATTTGCCCTCTCTGAAATGGGTTGCATTTTTCTTTTTCTTTTCATCAGGTTCAAAAGTTATTGCATTTTTGTCCATCAATTCCATCCAATCCGACGGAAAAATTGTCAATCAACCACCGTGGCTCAGATGCAGTGTTGTGTTTATGTTACTATCTTTTGAAATCAAAACAACAACACAGGGATCCCATTTTAACGTATCTCTTTGATGTGTTAAAGATGAGTTTGACATCTGTAAAATGGCATTTAAAGGTAATTATTGTGGAATTGAAAACTGGGTCAATTTGAAATCACTAGTTCACTAGTGCATGAAATACAGCCAAGCAGAAATTCTTTTTAGTGAGATTTTTTCACAAAGTCTGTTGCTCTTGCATGCTTTTGATATTAGTATATTTCACTCTAGCCTGGAGACACACATATAATCATCTCTTTTTTTATATACTGATTTGAATTCCCAATTTAACCATGATTTGATTGACATTTCATAATATCACCTAATGAAAATACCTCACCTAATGAAAATTCCTCACCTAATGAAAATTCCTCACATTTTTTTAAAAATCATATGTAATCTGCCAATCAGATTACTTTAAAGGAGACGTAAGTTTTAGGAGGTTGTTTTGGTGATTCTTTCACAAAACATAGCTACAAGTAAAAAAAAACTGTTTGGAAAAAGAACGAAACAAAAATATTTTTTCTTTGTCAAAATATTTATCCTTTTATCTTTTATTGATTTTTCTCCTCCCCATTGAACAGTCTGTATATTATGACGTAGTCATCGCATTCTTTCTCAAAAAATGAACCAGCATAACCCACGCAACCCACGTAATTTATTAGACGGGGTTGCGTGGGTGTTGTGTTCTTATACCTGTGTCCAATTCTATTTACGTGGGTCCCAATCTTTTACATGGGTCCAAATTTTTTTACGTGGGTTCATATTTTTGTTTTTACGTGGAGATCATATATTAGGTAGCTAATTTCTATTTGCCAATCATGATTTCAATTCCATCATCAAGCAGTCAAAATTATCACAGGAGAAAAAATTGTTTAAAACTTATAAATTTGGAAAATGAAAAAATTTCTCTTTTCATTCTCTTATAAAGTAAAAATTATTAAGCAAAAAAGAAAGAGGTGAGATGCCGAAACATGATATTGATGCAATTAACATTATCCTTTTAAAAGATAAAGGGAAATGAAATTTGTTTGGATATGGTGAAACCATTATACCTCATTATTTAGCATAAATAATCTTTAATGAACCCCCCCGTCTTTTAAACGCCCCCTCAAATAAACGGCCCCTCAAATAAACGTTCCCTCAAATAAACGCCCCCTTGAATAAACGCCCCCTTGAATAAACGCCCCCTTAAAATCCAAAAAATTTAATAAAAACCCTGGTCGTTTACTTGAAGTAATACGGTAAATTACATTTCAGCAATGTAAGGGTGAAACATCTTCTTTTGCAATGGTGCCACCCTGACATGGTTATGCCATTGCTGTTCTAATTTTGACGTTTGTTTTCCTTTTTTTTTAGTTTCACTTTTTGCCACTGTAATATAAGGTCTTTTTATTAATGTAGTTGATCAGCGAGTTCAAACAGAACTTGTTTTTCTTTATGGCTTCAGAATATAACATCTCAATATTCTTCACAAAACTTTTTTTTGAACCCACGGACCCAGGTGCATTTCAGGGTTCCGACTAAGGGTCTAGCCCCCCCAAAAATTTGGGGAAAGGTTTGGCGGTCCGGGCCGCACATACCCAACAAACCTAGTACCCCCGAGCTCAGAGAAGAATCTGAAGGTCCCCCTGGCTTTAAGCCCCCCCCAGATGCCAGGAGGATTTAGCAGCTCCCACCCTCTATATGGCAAACTTTGAATTTACCTCCCCCCACAGGTCTGGGGGGGGGGGGCGGGTGCGAATCATGTTTTGGACCCACGTGACTCACGTAATTTAGCACACTCGTTCTAACAGATAAGTTTCTTTTATTCGTTCGAGCTCCCCTCGCAGAGTTGCAATTAATTATTGTTTCAATCTCGGTTTGGAGTTGTAACATAAACTTTAAAGAAGGATTACATTTTCAAAAATTGATAAAAAATTGTAGCAAATATCCTGACCTTAGGTCTCCTTTAAGAATAATAGAAAACAGACTCACTACTTGGACTCGCCGTCTTAAATCAATATCCAAAAAATAAAAAAGAGGATAGTTCTCCTGTCTAATTTCACTCCTGTTTTTTTACTAATATTTTACTAAAGAAATTAATAAATGGAACAAATTTTAAAGAAATCAAAAACAGTAATTTAGCAAGCGACAACATTTTCTTTATAGCCTGATGAGCGTGACAGTGGACAAGAGCAAGAAATTCAAAGATTCATTTATCTTTTGACATCCGTAATATCTTACATTGGATCTCAGAATGAGTCGAAGAGATACGAGATAATTGAGTTCCAAATACAAATGATTAGACAAATGGTTGAGGAGTTGAATGCTTTTCATGAGCTACCTGAAAATGAAACTGGTATGTGTAATGGTATTAACAATATTGGAATTATTTTGATGAGTATTTCAACGCTTGACATGAGACAAAATCTATTGGACACAATCAAAATCAGATTCTAACGGACATTTTGTCCGAATGTGTTGTTAACATCGTTATTTCAAGCCCTGGTATTTGAATTCTATTTGATCTCACTGACTTGTAATCAAGCTTTCCCTTGATTTAGATTTAGATTTTGTATGCCGGTCTATATAGGGTCTCTCACTCCATGATTGAGCTCCATCGCAAGTAAAATCTTGATCTTAAGCGACTCAGGTTCTGATTTATTAGTAGATAAATCAGAACCTGTGATACAGTAAACACTTTTGTTTCAATCTCTAAAGGCATTTTAATTCTTTCAGTGTTAACGTGGAGCTGGTCTGTTTAAAAAATGATTCCTTCAAACATTTCAAACATACCCTATAACAGTTGATGTCTTTTTGTGTTTTAGTGATATTTTTCAACAATACTCTACCAAGCATGATGGGTTTTTTGAAAGCCTTTTGTTGTACGTTGGAAGAGAGACAGTTGACAGAATTCTTGATCCCACAAACTTCTTGCAAGCGTTATGTGAAAAAGGACGATGTAGATATTTTCTCGCAGAACAAAATTGTTATGGATATGAATACAGAGCAACTTTTGAAAGTTTTTCAAATGGTATGTGTCAACGAATGATTCATTTTTAAACCCTTTCTGTACCGGAGCATATTCCAATTCCTCAAAATAAGTTAACAAAATTTTTTGAGGCGACTCGTTTTTTTTTATGCACCCCAAATCAGAAAAAACTTTTTTCCAGGCTTCACTGGGTTAAAACTATATGATAAATATACTGGACATCGGCATGGAAAGGGTTTAGGAACAAAATTGTTTTAGATTAAAAGAACCAAAATGAAATAGTAAGTAAAGGTTTTTGTCTTATTTGTTTTCAAAAAAGGCTGAAGGAAAACCTAACAAATTATTTTTGTATTTTCTTTCTAGGTGTCATCTTCAGTGTCTTTGGCATGTTTGAATGATATTGACAAACGAAAGCATGAACTTGTTGCAGTAAGTCTTCTCATTTAACAGGCTTTTCTGTTGAGGTTATAGAATATCCAGGGGAAGGTAGGGTTCAAAATTTTCAATATCCTAGGATATCCAGGGGGTAAGAATTTGAAGACCAGGAATTTCCAGGGGGTTCGAAATTTTTAAAATCCTAGGATACCAGGGGGTAAGAATTTGAAGACCAAGGATATCCAGGGGGTTCGAAATTTTCAGCACAGATATGCAGGGGAGCTGGTGTTATGAAAAATTGACATCCTCAACAGGGGGAACGGATTCTTTGTCAAAAAGCCCAACCAATGGATTAGTTACAATTTTGGACAATTCGTTTTTGTTTTTCAAATTAACATTTTGAGAATAATAATTCAGTTACCATTTTCTTTAATCAGTTGTTTAGTTTTTTAATTTATTGTGGAGCTCTAAATGGATCTCTTTTTGCCAAGGTTTTCAATTTTGACTTGTTTTTATTTTTAGGACCACGTGATCTTACATACAAAATATTTGAAGTTTTGGATGAGTAATATGTCCAGCGGAGCTGTTAATATTATCAGAAGAATTGTCAAAAGTATAGACCCAGGTACTGGATGTATGGTTTTAAAGATTTGTGTTTGTATTATTGTATCATATCATTTTTTAATATTTATTTTGGTGATCTTTCCTTAAAACTTTACAAGCTATGCAACAAAAAAAGTTGTGAGTAAAGCGACAAAACAATTTATTGGATTGTTACTTCTGGTTTTAGAGGACCCCCAGCCCCCTCAATTTTTTCTTGAAATTCAACCAATCCCAATTTTATAAAATCAGGGAAACTTTCACGTTGATTGGCGAAATTTTTGCTTTTCACACATCACACATTTTTCACATTCACGCCACAAAAAAACCCTATTCAAGCAATTACGTAAACCGCTGGGAGCCTCGTTTTACATATTTAAATTTTAAAATACTCAATATTTTTCAGATTCTACCAACCTGAACAAGGAGCTGAAACAAATCTACACATGGAGTAAGGAGATGTTTGGTAGTTGCTATAACAATTTGAAGGTCGACCCAAAACAAGACAATGTTGATAGTTGGAACACACTTGTCGCAGCTTGTGATACAATGGCTTGGTCTGCTGTTGATGATTCTGGTGAGTAACTTCTCCAGGTTGTGCATAAAGTATTTTTTACTTTTAAGGGTTTCACCACAGCGTAGTGGTTATATTGCCATCGTGTTTTTTAAAAGTTCTGATAACCTTTTGGACTCTCTTCGTAGTACAAGAGTTGTAGTTAGATAATGCTGCCTTAAGAGAAGAAATTTTAGCAAGAAGAAATCTTGGGGTATTTGGGTGTATACTTTTCATGATTGCCAGTTGTCGATATTTTCATAACCTTTTCTTTTCTCGCTTAACAGATGCTGATAAGACGTGTCAATTTTTCATTGATCAAATCAGTTCATTGAAAGAAGATGCAAAGTTTTTGTACTCTTACACTCCTTTGGTGACCTGCTGTTTGGAAGGTCTTGGCACCATATCTGAAAGGTTTCCTTTCGCAGCTAGGTTTGTTGTGTTTAATATTTAAATTCGCTTGAGTTTGTCGACCCAGTGATAGACATTATTGGAAGTTTATCGTGGCTTGCATCACTAGATTTAACATATTGAAAATTAAAAGTTTATCGTGGCTTGGATCACGAGATTTAACGTTTGGCTACGTTTCGAGAGATTCTTCTCCCATCATTGGGTTATCTAGACTTAACGTTGAAATCGGACGTTACCAAATCTCTTGATCCAAGTCACAATAAACTCCAAAGAAATATGATTTACTGTAATGTCTGGAGACTTTGTTTTAGAAGTTGGTCCTGTTTTAAACACGCTTGAGTTTGTCGAAAACAGTGATAAAACATAGTTGGAGTTTACCATGGCTTGGATCACGAGATTTAACGTTAAAAACTCTTGATCCAAGCCACAGCAAGTCACAAAAAACTCATTTTCAGATGCTTATATGAGCTTTTTACGAGTTAAATAGTGAGCTGTAACGAGATTATCAGGCATTAGAATTTTAAGATAATATATGAAGATAATGCAATTTTGAAAAGAATTATGCTATAAAAACGTCTTTCACTGAAATTTGATGGTTTCAGTAGCAGAAAATTTTGACCCATCACATATTGACCATAAAACGAGTGTTGCTTGATAACACAAAAAAACCTTCGGTTTTAACTACTTAGAAATCAGGCTTAACTTTTTTAAAAAGCCTCCCCGAGGTTGTCAAGTTGTTTTAATAATATAATAGATTAATTTTCTTCCTTTTCAGTCAAGTATTGGACCTTTTGAAAAACTTCTTAACAAAACCTTCGCATGTCTTAAGAGGTTTTCATCATTTCAAAGATCGACAGCAAATGCATAATAAGGTATGTTACTAGTTCAACTGCTTAGAAGAGAGAAAGAGAAGTATGCCCTCCGTATTACAGAATGGATCCTATCCCTAGGATAGGAAAGTCATTGCACTAACCGGGCACCGTTAACCCTGTGACAGAGCCATGGCGTATTGATGACGATGCCTGGTTTGGGAGAACCTAGCGTCTTCGCAGGTGCTGAACCTATGAATACCGTCACCACCCCACATACAATTTCCGCAGGTCCACAATACGTCGTTCTTGGATACTCAAACACAAGTCAAGCCTCTAAAAAATGGCTTGAATAAAAGAGACAAGTTTTTGTCTCGATGCTTCGTTCTCCAAACTCGTTTAAGAGACTTAACTACCGAAAACTTTATATTACAATTTCTGGCATATGTTGATCCGGGCGAAGGTGCATTCACTTACCAAGTGAATCGTAGCACCAAGATGGAATCGAACTCGAACCCCATGCATAGAAGGCAAGGACGTTGACCTAATTGGCCTGTTTTTTTACAGGGTTATTTTTACTAAGTCTTTATATCTTTGTTTTTGTTGATGTAGATGTTCTCGTCGCCTTTGAACACATCAGACAAGAAAGATGAACTCCTCACAAGTGGAAGCTCAGTTTGTGATGACGTGGTTATGGTGGCCCTCAAAAATTGTGTCAGGTATGTAATCGTGTTATGGTGGACTGTAGAATAGTAGTCGAAAGTCAATAGATTTTGAAAAGTTTAGCTCATCTGGAAGATAACCCTCTTACGTTCAATATCCCCCTTTAAAGGGAACCTCCTTTATAATATTGAAAATTTCGAAACCCCTTACCTTTGATTTTTGAATATCCCAGATCCCCTACCCTCTAGAAATAGTGGATGTTAGAATCTATGAAAATCTCTCGGATATCATCATCATGATTTCAACTCAGTCGCCGATACAGAAGGTTCTCAAAGGTTTTGGCGGAGGGAGAGTGTCGCTTTTACTCATATTCCTTATTTGTAAATCAACACTCTCCGTCAAAAAGTTTTGAGTAGCTTCGGCCTCTGGAGCTGACGCAATATTTTTCTGATATTGTGTTTTAGGTGTTTGCGAAGTGGTTTTCGGCTTGATTCGAATCTCATCAACGCCTTTTTGAATTCGATGGCAAACATGTTGTACCAAACCACCACATCAGACCAATACGATGAGCTGAGGCAGAAGAACGCTGTTCAAGCGATCGGCCACGTCGCGTGCTCCTTGAAAGAAGTAGAGGAAGTGTCAGGTGAGTGAGAACAAGTGTATTTTACTTATTGGCTGTGAATCGATTGATCCTGCACAAATGTACTTCAGACACACGTGTAATGGCAATGAACTGATAGAGCAGTTGGGAGAGCAATCGCCTGGCAAGCGAGAGGTCGTGGGGTCAATTCCCACTCGATTCGTTACCTTTGAAAAAACTAGGAAGTACATTAGTGCAGGGTCTGTCGTTTTATTACCAATAAGTATCAGGTGATTTTATGTTTTGGAAAGAAATTAATCTTTAAGTGGATGCTATTGAAAATTTTGTATCGATTTAATGAATTACGTAATGTTTCAAGACGCGCTTCCGTGTAAAAGATGACGTAACTGGTGTCATCAATTAGAGTGAATCTACTAAAAGAGCATCTTTACGTTAGAGGAGCGTGGAAGTCTGGTTGCTAGTCTAACATTACCATTGATGTTTTACTGTATGTGTTTATGTGCTTATGGAATTGGCCCTTTTTAGGATCAGCATTGAAATTCTTTTTCTACCGGGTGTTTTCAGAAATAAGTAACCATTTTTGAATTGATATTGTGAGCAAATAAAGCAATTCTTTTCGTCATTTTTTTTATCGTATAGAGGAAAGGCTAACTTCAATTTTATCGCATTTTGAAGTTGAACTGAAAAATACTTCAAAAAGGGTCATTATAAGTATACCAATAAAATCAATTCTCAAATAAGTGAACACCTTCGTGGATTTTTAATTTGAAATGTCTGGCTTGTTGTGGATATTTTTTGGGTGGTTTTTAAGAACTATCGATATGAAAATAAATTCGTCTTCTTATTATCCCAGCAGACAAACAACGTTATTTCAACCTTCAAATAGCGTTGTTTTTAACGTTGAAGCAACCTTCCCTGCCTACTGCCTTTTGGAATGTTCGCCAACTAGAGAGTTTATCGTGGTAATTATTGACCCTTTTTAGGATCAGCATTGACAATTTTACAACAGCGTTTTCACCATCCTCCATCACCTTTGGATGCTATCATTGCTGGTCAGTTTGCTGACATTCTTCTTACTGGTGTGGTAAGGGCCTTATTTGTTTCCTTTGTATCTTTTACTGGTGTGGTAAGGGCCTTATTTGTTTCCTTGGTATCTTTTACTGGTGTGGTAAGGGCCTTATTTGTTTCCTTGGTATCTTTTACAATTACTTTACTTAATTTCTCGTTGATTTACCGAACCCGAGTTAATGCTTGTTTGTTTCTTTTAATATCTTTTTATTTTAACCTTGGCTTTTAACCTTTAGCCACCGCTGTATTTTTTTTTAATTCTAATTTTTTTTCACTTTTTTTCATGAATTTGGAAATTCAAAGGCAAATTGTGGTCACAGTAGTGATAAGATTCAGGCAATTATTTTGGTACCATTAGAAAGCCCTTGGTCTCAGCTTTTGAAAACAACAAGTGCATTTTGGCCTAAAACCTAGTGGTTTTGAGCTCTGGTCAAAAGACTGAGGGTCTTAGAAATGACTTTTTTGGACGTACGGTGTACGCCATTCGGTGGCTAAGGTTAAATTAATCTGTTGCTCTGCACACTATGCCCGACCGATGGTGATTTTTTCAAAACTGAAAAAAATAGCAATATAAATTTGACCTAATTTTTTTTTCATTTGTTTTTCAACATCAGATCGGCTTCCATAAAATAAATAAGGGTTCTTCTGCCTATAAAGGTTAAAAAGCTATATGAAAAAAGAAGTATAAAAAATAAATATGAGGGTGATCTACAGTGTTTAAAGTATAACTTTAAAAGTTTTATAAAATTTGTTATTGTATTATTTATATAGATTAAAATGACAGACAAATCAGAATTATGACGGAGGGTAGATAAAAATCTTTACTATCGTATTCTTGAGGGAAGATTACAATTACAAGTGTTTTCTTAATAACAATTTTGTTCCATTCACAGAATAAGACTTACCAACCTATCATGGACATGTTTGTCAAAATTACAAGAGAATCAAGCGATGTTAAGTATTCTGTCGGAAGCACAGACTATGAGCAAACCTACAAGTAAGCATTTCCCCGATTTTGATTATTTTCCGATTTGTGAATCCAGCGCTGTTACTTATTCTGTCGGAAGTACAGACTTTAAGCAAACCTACAAGTAAGCATTTCCCCGATTTTATTGGGGTTTTGATTATTTCCCGATTAGAAAACCCAGCGATGTTCAGTATTCTGTTGGAAGTACAGACTATAAGCAAACCTACAAGAAAGCATTTTCCCGATTATTCCCGATTTAAGAATCCAGCATTGGACTGTATAAATAACTCTCGAGAATGTTTATACCCTCAACAGTTCATGTACTTCGAAGGTAGGTAGGATCCTGCCAGTAAAGTCTCTTAAACGAGTTTGGAGGACGAAGCATCGAGACAACAATTTGTCTCTTTTATTCAAGTGATTTTTAGAGACTTTAGTACTAAAAAACGATGTATGCGTAGAGATGTATTTTTCTGGGAAATAGGGTTGATATTTTACGTGGTTATAAAAGTCTGATCCTTCGGAGCAAATCCCGAGCAAATGTTTATCAACCCTTCTTTGGAAACCCGACATCAAATTATAGTGCCCCTCCCCCTATTTTCAGAGGGGAAAGACATCGAGGAAGACCTTTTCCAAGAGCCAATGGACAAATACAGGGAGAGGCGTACCATTCTTAACCCTATTAAAAAAAATTATTCATTTTCACTTCAGCCGTCAATTCGTTACAAAAAATAGCTGAGGAGCTCAACTCTAATAATCCCACGATTTTTTTATTCATTTTCACTTCAGACACTCGTCCTTAGCCGTCATCAATTCGTTACAAAAGATAGCTGAGGAGCTCGACTCTAATAATCCCATGAAAGATGATTTCTTGATTCACCTGTTGGAGATTTTCGTACAGATGGGATTACAAGCTCGCGCAAAGAGTAATAAGACGCATTCGAAGGTAGGTAGGATCCTGTAAAAGTTTTCCGTAGTTAAGTCTCTTAAACGAGTTTGGAGAACGAAGCATCGAGACAAAAAACTTGTCTTTTTTTATTCAAGCGATTTTAGAGACTTCAGCTTGGATAAAGAAGACCATTTTTTTGTCTCGATGTTTCGTTCTCCAAACTCATTTAAGAGACTTTACTACTATATTTTCCTCTTTGATTCTTTACAGGCTTCTTCACAAGCGGGAAATCTCGGTGTCTTACTACCAGTTCTTTAGTACAAAAGTCTCTAAAAAATCGTTCAGATAAAAAAGACAATTTTTTTGTCTCGATGCTTCATTCTCCAAACTCATTTAAGAGACTTTACTACTATATTTTCCTTTTTGATTCTTTACAGGCTTCTTCACAAGCGGGAAATCTCGGTGTCTTACTACCAGTCATTTCCACGCTGATGCAGCATTTCAATCTCATCTCAAATCCAACAGCAAGGCTACAAAAGCTCTTCCGTGACTTCTGGCTCTACGTCGTCATTTTTAGTTTCGGCATCGAGGGGCCCAGTAAGGTTTGGCCTGACGAATGGGTTGAGGCTGTACGATACATCGCAACCAAGTCGCCAGTGCTCCTGAGTTCAGAGCATCTTCGAGAGTTGATGTACGGGCTGGCTATGAAAAACGACGAAGTAACTCAGGTATGCAACGCGGAATACTATGACGTAACCTTTTCTACGAAAACGTCTTCCCAAACATTTACTATACTCTAAACAAAGTAACCATGACCACAGGGAAACCAGAGTAAGACCCTTGCGATTTGACTTTAAAACAACGTTCCGTGTCTGCTCGACTGGCTTGAGCAGACTGGCTGGAATGTCTTTTCTAACCTCATAATAGTAATCTCTTACTGCAACGTCTTCACTCAATCCAGCAGACTGACGTCCAAACAACGTTGTTTTAACAACGGATTTTTGGACCTACCATAAAAACCAAAAAAAAAAATCTTTCGCGGCCGATTTTGGCCAGAACCGGCCTGAAAAAGAGGTTTTTGAGGATTTTTTCGAAGTTTGTTTATTAATTTCTCCCATTTTTTGCCCAAAGATAGGCATCTTGATACTCTCAAATGCGACAGAACCTGATTTCTCAGGCAAAAAATTTCGCGGCTGATTTTAGCCAAAAACGGTCTTAAAAAGAGGTTTTTGAGGATTTTCTCCGGATTGGTTCATTATTTTTTCAGATTTTTTACGCAAAGTTGGGTATTTGGATACTCTCAAATGCGACAGAACCCAATTGCTGATTTTGGCCAAAAACGGCCTTAAAAAAAGTTTTTCGTGGTTCAAGAAACTATTTTTAAAAGATATTTTGACCTTTGACCTAAAGCACTTTTTGACATTATTAATTATTTTTTTGTTTTGATCGAAGATAAAAATTGTCAACCCGTTAACATCAGATGTACCGATCTTCTTATTTCTTATTTATTTTCCCTTTGGTTACTTTATCTTTATGTTTTTTTCTGTCTGATCATCTGACCTTCACTGTTAGGTAGGTCCATTCAGCATGTGGCTTGTTTCTCCTAAAGCCCAATGCATCAATGTGCTAAATAAAATGTTGTTCTTTTACAGGACGACTTAAATCAACTTCGAATGACATTGCTGGAAAACTTGGGTCAAGTGCACGACATGCTGCCACTGATCAACAAAATGTTGTTTGGACCAATGGCTTATTTATACAGTGTTTACCAGTTGGAAAGTTTGAGATTAACCTCTAACACCCACCAAGTTTCAATGTTGTTCTACTACCTGGAGGATCGCCAAATCCAAAAAGACAAAAATGGTTAGTAGGGTTTTGTTACCAATGAGAAGTCGAGGGTGGACAGAGGTTGTATAGAGGGCGTATTGGGGCGTAGAGATTGGTATGAAGTTTGAAATTAACACCTCTAACAGCCCATTAAGTTTCATTGTTATTCGCCAAATCAAAATATACAAAAATGGTTGGTAAGGTTTAGTTTCAGGAGTGGGTGGAAGAAAGATGTTGAGCTGGGCGGGGCAGATGCTTGAAGGCGTATTATTAGGGTGCATAGGCTTTCTTTCTTGGAGGATCGCCAAATCCTAAAAGACAAAAATGGTTAGTAAGGTTTTGTTTCAGGAGTGGGCGGAGGAAAGATGTTAAGCTGGGCGGGGCAGATAATCGAGGGCGTATAGGCCTGCTTGGAGGACTGAATTATAGTCCGGCGGCAAAAAGAGATGTACCAAACAATAAGTACTATATATTGGTTTTATTTTTTTCCTATTATAATATGGTCATTTAGGACCCAATTTGGCAAGGCTTGGCAAAACTTTTATATCCTTTCCTATGAAAGTGATTTTTCAAAAGTGTTCAAAAGGTAAATCTGATTACACCATCTAGGGCTGAGAGTAGATATCCAAAATGGGGTCATTTGTCAAATTCGGATCACCAGGTCCCTTAGAATGGCCGATACGTCCTGAAAAGATGTGATTTTCTTGCTGACGTTTTCATTTTTGAGGAAGTTTCAGCCGTTTAAACCAGCTTTAACAGATGCGTCTCGAAGAGTACTGTCGATTAGAGGTATAGTTTATATGGCTTGCTTGGCTAGTTCTAAAGATATTAGAGTTTGAAATTTTGCTGACTCAACAAAAAATGCTGAAAACTGCTGAGTCAGCAGAATTTCTTACTCGACTAACTGTTCTTTTCAGATATCTGGCGTTGCATGAGATTCGTGTTTGACAACATCTTCACCAAAGTGTTAAACCTGGTCGCATCAAAGACGCTGGACGCTGAGAAAGAGAGAGAGCTTGAACATGATGCTCAATTCTTATTGGTCAAATTTAACCACATGCAAGAGAAGATCAGGAGATTGGCTGATAAATATTTGTCATCCTTGGTTGACAAGTAAGTTATGATAAGATTGTCTTGTTTAAAAGCTGGGACCAGTGACAGATGCCTGAAGTTGTTCTATTTATCTATAAAATGTTTCCTCAGCTCATTCCGCGGAGGGGCGGAGGGGCAGAGGGGCATGAGATGAAAAAAATATTCTTGAAAATCCAAAGGGGAGCTATTGTTTTTTTAAACAAAAAATTCGAAAGAATTCCTTTCCGTTTTTCCCCCCCGGAAAAGTCAATTGAATCCAAGGCTTAATCATAGAGACCCAGCAGGCATGGACAACGTCGAGACAACGTTTTTCTAACGTTAAAACGTTATTTGGACGTAGAAAGAACGTTAAAAAACATCATATGTTTGCTGGGGAAGTGGCGAATTGACAAGTACGTTGGTTCCTACCCAGTACCCAAAGTACAGCACACGTTTATCCTTCGTTAGTTATACTCTGTGGTTATTTTCTGTTTTACCGTAAAAAGTATGTGCCGTTTTGGTCCGTTGAGTTTGATATTTATTTGATCAAGGGGGAGGGGGGGGTCAGGGTCCAGGATACCAACCCAGGGCCTAAAAAGATTTGAAAGTAGTAGACACCACCAACCCTGATTTGAAAATCCCGGTTTTTCTCAAAAAGAGGGACCCATCAGTACAAATGCGAGAATTTCATTTGCATAGGATACTGTATGTTTTTATTCAAAGAACATTCCTCTTATTAATCACTTATATTATGTACCACACTCTAGACTCCTGAAAATGAAAACAAGCTTTCTCATTCTAACACAACGCAAATTAAGTTTCTTGAACACATAATATGAGATATCAAATTAGAACTAGTTGGTAAACTAACTAGATAAAAATCAAATGAATACATACGTCAACAAATCTAAAATATCTAAAATGTTCTTTTACAAACTTGAGTAAAAAATTGACACCACCCCACAGCCCTGGGTTTGGTATCTGGACCCTGATAAAAGTGAACAAAATTAATATAATACCTTTTGATTTGCAAAGCCAATAGTTTTATCAAAACCACCACAAGTAACAACTCCTCTATGTGCAACCAGGACTTCTCTCCTTAAAATGGATGCTGATGAAAACAAAAATCTATTCATATTCTCATCTTGTTTGGAGTTATGCACATGTTAAAATAGTACATTCACTATAATGTAATGAAAAATGACCTTTAAATTTGACTGGTAAAATAATATCTTTGTAGGATGTAAAGAAGCTTTTTAAAAACATTTTGTCAACTGCTCGATATTCCGTTTTTTTTATGCGGGATAATGGAATGTGATTGACCTACTTGGTATGCAAACCATGTGCCTCATTGTCACCATGTTTTCACTACTGCTAGATTTGGTAAAATACACAGTGAAAGCCATTGTCCCCCAGATTTTCCATGTCTCAAATTTCCTACCCTTAACAGTACCCCTTTGTCAGAACCTTGAAAAACCACGACTCTTGGTATGGCCCAAACTGGGGCCACACATTTTTGAGCCATGTTTGGACCTCAAAATGAAATCCCTTGTACTCTGGTCCAAACCTTCTCGATGAGCGGGCCATGTTAAGGGCAGGAATAAAGAGCATGATGGAGGGTCATTAATTTATATCAACATAAAATCTTTTTTTTTAAGTATTATACCTATATATCCACATCGATTTAAAACTACAAATAAAACAAAAATAACATGTTAGTTAACCCTTCCGCTCTGACCTTGACATGTATGCTGTTTTGAGCAATGATATTTAGTTGTGTGTTGTTTGGAGGTTCAAATGGTTAGGATATTTGAAAAAAGCGATAAATTTCCATTCGGAAAATATAGGTTTCAAAGACTTTAGGAACAAGTGTGCGATCAAAACAAACAGTTGAAAAACATTCAAATTCAAGATGGAGGTGGTGAAATGGTTGTTTTGAGAGTTAGAGTAAGGAATTAAGATCTCTTCAAGCATTTTGGCAGTTTTAGTGCAGAATTTTTTTATCCTTCACAACACAAAAGTCTACTACTGCTGTTCTGTAAGTTGTCTTTTTGTTTTTCACTAAATTGACTTTGAAATTTGGGTCTCCCTCAGACCATATTTTGCACTTTTTTTCAGTGTCGTAAAATGTAGGGCTGAACCTTGTGAAAGTTTTACTGAGATAAAATATGGTTAGGGAGTCATGTTACGGCTCAAAAGAAAGTAGATGAATTTTTCTTTATAAAGTTGTTCTGTTCAAAAGTTATGGCGGTTTACGAAAAGTGTTGATTATTTGAAAAATCACTGCGCGCTGTAGGGTTGATTTCAGGAATGAAAGCGCAGTCTAAGCGTTAAGGGAAATAATTCAAATAGACATTAAAAAAGTAATATTTTTACAATACTTTGATGGATTGACAAGCGTGACATCCGATACAAAAACTCAACCTACTCAGCAACAGTCGACCCAGTAAAAAGTCGCATATTCTCTCTGACAAAAGTGCAAAAAGGGGCCTAAAACAAAACTTTACAAAGAGACACCCCACTGAAAATACGATGAAAGAACAATATATATTTTGTAACCTAACTAGAAAAATACTAGCATTTCACCCGACCCAGCGGGTTTGAAAGATTCGACTTTCACCCCTTTGAGCTTTTGGTACCCACTACACTAGGGCACAGAGTCAGGATATATTTCTATTATGTCTCGTCATATTGTACAATTCATGGTAATTGCCATCCATTTCTTTGATTCCCAATGACACAGTGTCTTCGATGAAACCACCACACCAAAACAGGTACCAGCAATGTCGAAGGAACCATAACAAATATCTTACTGTACCTGGTACCAACTTGTTGACATTATTAAAGGAAATTAGAAGATACACGTTTTTTTATAAGAACAATGTATATAAGAACATAAGGCTTCGAGGCCAAAATAAATCAAGAGTATAGAAATAAGAAATTTTTTTCATTTTTGATTATACCCCGTACACACGAATTAAAAGACTTAATTTCAAAGAACGTTTTAAGGCTTGTAACTAAAAAAGCTAAGAAAATTAGAAGGCTTCTTCGAATTTTAATGTTCTTATAGAAAAAAGACGTGTAGCCCAAAATGACAATTTTATCTGTAATGTCTCAATTGTGTTCTTGTGTTTTAATGGTTACTGTGACCAGATCTATGGATCCATAATGATATACAACTCTAAATGGACTTAATTTCAGTGGCATTTCGTTCTGGTGTTTTTATATCTGTTCATGGTCTTGGAATGGTGATCGATCGTTGGTGTAGACAAGAAGTTGACAAATATCATCAAAGTCATGCATTTTTGTACTGTTTATATCCAATAAACGTATTCCGCCGATGCTCTGTCAAAACATCAAAAGAAAGCAGTTAGGCAGTTTAACCAATTTATAGATTCAAGATTTCAACCAATGTTTCACACTATTGGACCTGCTGAGGGATATTTCATTTGTTTTCCGGACCATTGTAGGCTCAGATACAGAGGTAGGTTATAACCATATGAAGTAGAGTGTACTAATTATCCTATTGTCTCATCATGTAAACTAATTAAAGGCTCTCTCCTGTGATCCAACACTGGATTGACGCAAACAGGTCTAAGATACGGGGGGTATAACAAGGACTGTTAACTGTTTTTGAGGGAAAGATGGGGTTTATAAGAACAAACTCCACCTTAGAAAACTAATTTTCTTCTGGCCTACTTGAGATAATTAAATTTGTCTCCAATCATCTTTATCCTCATGAAAATGGAAATTGTTTCAAAGATTTAAATTGTTTTGTGTAAAATTAAACGTAACTTGATGTTTTGCAAAAATCTTTCAAGAATATCGGGTAGAAAGTGAAGAAAACGAACAGGAGGAAACATGGCAAACAAGATAAATACATTCCGACAAACTGTACCCAGCTGATGCAAAACGTTATTCCAACATTATTCCAACGTCCAAAAAACGTTCCGTGCCTGCAGGATAAATGCAGAGTAGTAAAATAAAACTTACATGCAAACCTGGTCGTGTAGCAATACCATGTAATTTGAATTCAAGAGAAGAATTCGGTGGCAGTGGTCCCAAAACCTGAAAAAGATAAGAATTAATGAGTGCAGATCAATATAAAAGGGGTTGCGCGCGTTCCAGAACCTCCACGTTCCTCCTCTCTGTTTATATGACAAAGAAAAAACCAAGAGACAAAAGGTTGGGCTCACCTGCTCATATCCGTATATCTTTAGTAGTGTGGAATGGGTACTATACGACGGCATCTCAAATTTTAAAATGACTAGCTTCATTTTCAAAGTATCTTTACATCCCTGAATCAGTACCCCGGTCGAATCCGTCCCGGTGCATCGCGGTGGAATATTATCATTGAACAACGCGGTGAAATTTAGATGCGCAGTTTGTTTTCCCAACAGCTCAGTCATAAAAAACTAAAACCCAAGCCCCGGTCGGTAGTGTTTGAATTTCCATCGAGGTACTGAGACAAGGGTATTACCAAACGATAAAAACAAGCACAATACAATAATAGATTGACAATATCTTCATAGTATAATTACTTCATTTTTCTCAATAAAAGCCTACTTCTAAGTTCGATTGTTTTTGAATGCAGTCAAAGGTGAGTTGAGTGGGATCATGTATTTCAATCAACCGATTTGCAAAAGAATAATAAGAAAGACCCCGATACCTTTCCAGAGATTCCACACCATAAGAGTGAACTGCTAGAACTTGTTAAAAATAATTTGACCTCCATCTTTGATGATCTAGATGGTGGATGTGGAAGAATATAAAGAAAACACGTAAGAAATATCTATTCTTCACGGAAATTTGCATAGTGTGTGTTGTGAACAAGTCAGAAGGGCCAATCTCGGAAAAAGTATATTAAGAAATTAACTCTATTATTGGTTAACCTTTGATGTTTGACCCTATAGCTTTTGGGGATGTTTCCGTAGAAGAGATTACGTAATGAATAGCATTAATTGAGATTACGTAATGAATAGCATTAATTGGGAAAAGGACAAAATGTGTTGCAGAAACAAAGCTTTCTTATTCTTCTTGTAACTCTTTCGAGCCTAATTAGGGGTTAATAAGCAAGGGACATGGTTACAATTGGGCTGCAAGCGAAAAAGGATGGAAATTTTGTAATTTCCTAAGATAAATAAAGTCCTCCATAACTTTCATAAAGTAAGGAGAGAGCTGGGTTAATAAAATGACAATGTTAAATCAATGTGAACCTAGAGCCTCTGAATGGAACATAGAAGACAAATAGCACTGACTATTATAACCCGAAATGATTTGGAATGTGAAAAAGAGAGTAGAGGTAATTCTTTATTACTTAAATGGCCTGCACCGATCTTCAGTGAATGCACCGACGTTCAGTGAATGGGAAAGGGTATATTAAGTAAAACAACAATTAATCGAAGTTTTAAACATTCGACTGGTGGTCTCATCATACTTACCCGAAATTTTTCAGTTTGCATGCTATTTGAAACTGTTCTTCCACAGCAACTGTGTCCGGAGATTCTTCAACTACCAATTTAACGTCTACATCTGTGGGAGCCTTGTAACAAGACAAATTTAAATTATAAATCTTCTTAGTGATTTGACAGTTTCATATTTTTGCTTTGATTGTTTTTTAAACGTTTTACAAATCTTCTTCTCGTTCGTCACACGAACAATGGCGTTTAGTTTTTATAGCTCTTCGGCAAAGTTTGAATTATTATTAGCCTGACAGTACTACTTGGGCCCGACGCAGCTAAAACGATCGAGAAGGGACATTTTGCTGCAAATAATTTCAGGCAGGGTCAAAAATAATAATCATGCTTTTAGTTTTTTTTAACAAAAAAATTGCATAATGCAATCTTCACCATGAGAAACCAATCTCGTCACCAGATCCTGATTTTCCATCAATATCCATAAAAAGGCGGAAGAGAGTCAACTGGGAATGAAGAAATAACTAATAAATATATTGCATTGTTTAGATGTAAAAGTATATATACCGTTCTTTGAAGCTGGCTGGTCTGAAGTCTTCCAATCTCACCAAAATTTGTTCGCCAAACAATATCTAGCTTTCCAATAGGTGACATAGGCTGTAAATTAAAGCATATATAAGCAACAGAACTATACAACGTGCAGTGCCGAATTTTTGACAATATTCTTTTTCAAGAACATTTCAAAACGACGGTATGTGCGGCCAAAAAACGGACTCTTACAGTGCATTCACATCCCCCCACGGTTATAACATATATAATTCAAAGATTTTCTCAAATTTCCTACCCTTTTAGTGCACCTGGCTTTTATGAGAACCTCGATAAACCTACCCTTTACGCTTTAGGGCACATACTGCAGGTCGGACTATATGAGTACCCCTCAGGCCAGATCGATATATTTTTAATCAAGAAAACGTTTAGCAAAGAGGAGGATATACCATTGAACGCAATTCCAATTTATGAGCTTCTTTCGGAATCAGTTTGTACAAATACTGTCGCATATCCATCGGGTTGACGTAAGGCGCACCAAAAATCCCTTCCACGCCTTTCTCCGTTTCTCCGCCCTTGGTTGTATCGGGCGTTAACTCATTTAATGGAAGGACCATGTAGTATTGTGAGGGGTCTAACTTCACATGATCCATGCTTATAGGGTTGGTTGTGATGTTTTGGACTTGTGCTTCCAGGAAGACTGAATCGAACTGAAAGAAATGTACAAAATAAAAATTCTATCAGTCGCAATGTACATTACTTCGTGTTAAAAGTTTTTATCTTCGGACAACATTCATTCTATTATTGTCCCAAAGTGACCTAAATTTGGATATTGTTTTGAAAATGCATGTGTCAAACTCTAAAACCTCCTCCAGTATTCCCGATATTTTGTTGAATAAGACAAGGAACGACAAAGTACATATTTTTTTGGGTCCAAACTAGGTATATTTTCAATTTTCTATTGCTCTGTAACAATAGTATTATCGTTTTCGAGCATAATTCTCCGTCTACCTGAATAAGCTCATAAAAAACAGTCAATACCTCTCCGTTGTAGAATTTTGTTTTCACTTCAAGTGGTTTCAAAACCTGAAAAAAGGAAGAAAATCCAGATATTTTTAGGTTGAATCTATGATAATTTACGTTTGATTGAAGTCTCTCAGATTCTTCTTCTTAATTCCACAAGTCTGACTAGATTCTTCATCGATTTCGGAAATAATCTGAAAATATTATTTCCTTGAAAATTTTCAACAAATTTATTGACTGTTGGTTTTGTATAACATTTAGTAACGTAACTTTTTCTCATTACCTGAAACTTGTAGAATCTTCTCATGAACAGCTTTTCCCCACCAGGCGATGTATACGATACGGCACATATCAAACTAAAGAAGAAAATGATGTCTATAAGATTGTATTCTCCCTAAATTCAGGCCCTCAATCTAATTAGCACAGTAGGTCGTTTTTTTTCTATTTTCAAAACAATATTGCAGCGGTATGTAGCCTGCAGGTTTTTAATTTTTGACGATTGTGTTTTGTCTTGTTTTTGTGCTTTGTACAGTACTGTCATTTAATTACAAGAATGCCCTCTCTACGCCTCGAATATTCGACTAACAAAAAAGCTCAAAGGAGGGAACTCCTCCTTGGATATCCGACTTACAAAGCTCAAAGGAGGGAACTCCTCCTTGGATATTAAGACTAATTTCCCTTAAACGTTAAGATGTTCAAAATTACTTGGATATTAGCACATTCTATCCACATATTAAGACAATAGAACGCACGATATCCTCAACTGTGAGAACCCACTCATAACAATAAAGTCTATTCTCAAAACACGCGTTGAAAGACGTACATGTGAGTGCCCAACTCTTTGACTTCATAGCTCAACACTTCATCTTGACTTTCATCAGGCGATAAAAGTTCACGAGGTGCACTTGCTGTAAGTTGGAAACGTTGCGACGACGTTTGGATGTCGGTCTATAAAGACAAAAAACAACAATATGGACATAATGATATCATGATATCGATCATCACCTTTTCAACAAGGAAACAACATCCCAAAAATTCGTTCTATTGCTAAAAAATTCCAACTAGTGACAAACACCGGCTTTTTGGGAGGTTTCCGTATAAAGGATTACGTCATGATTATCATGAATTCTAGTTGATCAGGCTAACACATAGAACTAGTTGATCAGGCTAACACATAGAACTAGTTGATCAGGCTAACACATAGA
>JAUJPO010042576.1:22534-32967 GCA_032270745.1 Tiaropsis multicirrata
CACATAGAACTAGTTGATCAGGCTAACACATAGAACTAGTTGATCAGGCTAACACATAGAACTAGTTGATCAGGCTAACACATAGAACACATAGAATCAAGAAATAAAATTATCACCAGTAACCAACTAATTCTTTCTTTCTTGTGCAGTTGGGAGAGCAATAAGTTGTGGTTTCAATTACCACTCAAAGCATTATCAATGAGTTCAGCGTTTTCACTCTTTTTTTCATTTTTTGTCATCTTTTCCAAATATTTGATTAAAACACGACTAAATTCTAGTCCAGCCTCCTTTGCCCCACTTTGTTATAAAGAGCCATCTGCAGACACATGGTTGACCTGATTTCCATCAACATCGAAGAAGAGGTCTATAAATGCAAATCTTGTGTCTGGAATCGCTGCTTACGTCTCATTTATCAGAAAGAAAACCAAAACCAAAAGAGTTAGACGACGGGAAAAGGTGTTTTTAAGTCCCTAAAGTATTGAAAAATCCATATACCGCATACCGGGTGTGTAAAAAAAGGCCTCCAATTTAAAAATTTTGACGTAGCTTTTTCCATTTGTGCAAATGACCTCAAACTTTCAAGAAATATTTCGAGAAATAATATATTCTAAATCCTATCACCCCTGAAAGTTTAAAGAAACGAAGTCTAGTTAAGAAGATATTGGGATGAATAAAAAAGATACCTTGAGCGTAACATCTTTCGTGACTTGGTTGCTATCGTTTAAAATGCTGACATAGCAAGAAAATGTCTCACCCAGGTAAATGCTCCTAAAAAAGAGACATGATACGGCCGTATAGTTACTTTTTAAAATAACTGAATCTCAGGTGTATTCCCGTAGGAGGGGGTAAAAAGTTAAAAAAATTCCTAACATTTCAATAAACGTGATGAACCCAATACGGGAGGGATTTATTGGAAATTCCAGTCAATTCAGGTGACATTGTTTGCTGTAAAAAATATGCCATTATCCCAAAAACATTGCCTGCTGTAAAAATAATATGCCAATATGCCAGAATAATGACCTTTTCTCGCAATTTTACCCATGGGTTATGTATGGATTTCATTAAAGTATGAATTACCAACATTATAACGAGTAAATAATGAGGGGGGGGGGGGGCATCTGAACAAGACAGTTAACAACAGAGAAAGCTAACCCGAAAGCTTGTGGAAGGGAGAGCAATTCACCACAGTTCATCATTTCGGCACCTTTTGTCGTCGCCACATCACTATAAATCGATGTGTTGAAAATGTCACCTTTTAAATAAGAAGAAAGCAAAATCGTAAACGTAAGAAGAGAAGAATATGGAATTCATGACGTATCCATGACGTAACTTTTTTTGACACTAGTTGCATCGTTAAAAATTCGAAACAAGTGACAAACACCGCATCTTCAGCACATTTCCATAACATGGATAATCACACCGTGGAAATGATGAATTCCTTGAATAGAGCGCCTTGGGTCAATATCAAAAATTTACATAACCGAGAAAATCATGTTCGTTGGCATCTTCTTAGTAAGAAAGTCATTTTTAGAAAAAACAAAGTTTTCAATTTTAACATTGGATATTAGGTTGCTTGTTACCGTTGATTCTCTAATTTAGTGCGGCATAATTATTTTGGTCATGCCGCATTAAAAACAAGAGGAGATAAAATAGCTAGGTTTCTTCATTTCAAACTCGCACTAATAGATAGAGGGAATTCAGAGCAAAACCGTATTAAATTAAAGGTAAAAAAATTATTTGACATTTTTAGTCTAAGGTGCATAATGGTGATTTACAAAACTTTCATGCAAGAGAGAGAGAGTGAAGATGGTGCAAAAGATGACCATTTTTCGTTCAACATTATTATTTTTCTGCTTTTAAAAGTTATGAAAGCGACAATTTCTAAATTTCACGGGTATCAAACCTGATCAGCACTATAATTAGAGGTAATTTTGACTATTTCCGCGTTAAATTAGAGGTGAATCGAAAATTCCCTAAAACTCACCGCACTAATAAATAGAGGTGAAAAAATTCTTCAATTTCCAAAAAGACCATAATTAGAGGGCGCACTAAATTAAAGAATCTATGGTAGACGATTCTATCGTCAGTTAAATATTTGTAAATCGGGAGGATTTAGCGACGTTGAGTGCCATACAAGACTGAAGGAAAAGTTAGCAGTGGCTGTTAGAGTTTGGAACAAGACTTCCTAAAAAATACACGGTTCAAATGATCGCAGCGAATATTCTCCGCACGAAATTAATTTTATTGCGCGGTCGCAAAAATGTCTCGTTTTCTTATCTCTTTGATTAGAGACCTTGTCTTAGACTGACTGAGAAGGTTGGGATGGTGAGCGAGAAGGCTGGGATGATGACTGAGAAGGTTGGGATGGTGACTGAGAAAAAAAATAAAAATGAAGGTGATATATGAAACCTGGCAAATCTTGTGGTTCATTGGTAACATGTAGAAGAGGTTTGATTGACGGCTTTGTTAATCTCATCACTAAAAGGAGAAGAAAATTGAGGAAATGCTGTCCTTATTTTGAACCAAAATATAGTTTTCATGGCTTAATCCCCCCTGGCTGTAGGGGGGGGGGGGGCTACAGCCTACTTATGATGGTGGTACCTGAGTATGGCTATATTTCAGGGGGGGACCTGGAGCTTGGGGAGCTTGGACCTGGGGCCTAAGTAAATTTTCCTTTTTGAAGTATTTTTATAGCTCATATAGGCAATCTTCGAGTTTCAATTTTCAAAAATAGAAATGTAATGTTATTTATTATTGTAGCACGCTCACTGTCAACGTAAGGGGCATACCTCTTCTATCTCCCTTTCCCAAGAATAGTCTTTTTGAAAACTAGTTTCTTAGGGGTTACCTAAAACCCCCTGGTTAAGCCATGGTTTTACTTGCATCAATTCCGTCACACTAACCGATGGAGATATTACTCAAACAAAACCGGCTCTTTTCCGATTAGGTTTATGGGACTTCCAAATTTGTTATACTGTAACTCCGTTATAATTCTTCCAACAAAAAGATGTACATTCCTTGTTGAGGACATCCTTTGGATATCTATGCCAAATTTCCCCTCTCCACTCCTTCGGAAGTCTAACAATTTCTGAATTTCCCTCAGAAATCCACAACATTCAAGACCTGGTTCCTCCGGCAGCAGAGATTGATATCCTCGACATAAGGTCTATGAATATTTTCTTCTTCTTTAAAAGCCCATAATAAGGGAATTTATATGAATTAAATGAGAATACAAAATGAAACTACATCCACGATAGTAAACCATACCTTTGAGTGAGAGCAAATGCTCTTTCTCTCGATAACCTTCTTGCATTTTGATGTTTTTTTATTTTGAGCGACTTCCCAGACTACATTTTATTATGTTTTTTAGTGTGTTTAGTATAACATCTGAAAAATAAACGAGAACAAATATGGCGATGGTTAATGAGATATAAAATCAGAAGATGCGAATGTCAGAAATCTGGAGTTATTGGAAATTTGGCGATATGAAAAGCTGGGGTAGCAAGCTTACTATTATTTACTATTCAACATAATTTTACCGGTTTCTGTGAAGTATGCCGTACCTAAAGCTTTAAGTATTCTTAATTACTCAAATGGAATAAGTCCTGATATTATAAGACATGAAAAAGAACAACACTTGAAATTTATTCTCAAATTAATTAAAAATAGGTTTTAAAATAAAATACCTAGCATGGCGATTTATGGCATTTTCTTGTTACTTTTCATTTTATAAGCCTATAAAGTCCTAAATATATAAAATTCTCTTTTTGAAAAGGTACCTAATCTAATCTAAAATGTTAAGAAATGTAAAACTTACAAAATAAAGAAAATACTAATAAAAATGTTTGAAAAATGCTGAGTGTTAACCTTTTTATTTAAAAACATAAAATCTTGTCTTGTTACACATCGCGAGTAAAGAAACCCCGTATTATAGAATAGTTCTTTTTATTAGCATTGAAATTTTAAACTTTCATTAAAAAGTTTCGCCTTTTGAACTTTTATATTGTTGCTAAAAAAACAGAAAAAGTATCATTAGGTGCTCAAATACTTCCCCAGTAGACACCGGACGTTGTTATAACGCCGTAATAACGTTATTCTAACGTCAGAACGTTATTTGGACGTTAAAGGGACGTTGAAGAGATGTCATGTGTATACTGGGAAATATACTATATTTTCAAAATGATATTTTTCACAAAAATATCTTAATTCCCAATAAAACAATAATCTTATCCAGTGACTTAACATCGACCATAGTTTGATTTGTAGCACTCACCAATACAAAATCAGCTACTATGGTTTTAATTCCAGTGGGACATCCATTCCACCCAAAATGTCTTTCGTTTTTATTTGTCTCTCTCATCACAAAACACAATCTCTTGCGTCTTGGAAACTTGCACGTTTACCACAATACCAACCAAAATCCAATCCAAAAAAAACCTCACGCAAGCTTTTTTCACAATGCTTGTCCACCAAACTTTCCAAAAACTTTCTGATTTATTTGTCTCTCTTTCACAAAAACAATCTCCTCTTTGAAATTTGCACGCGTATTAATTTGCACGTGTACCAATTTGCATGTGTACCAATTTGCACGTTTACCAATACCAACCAAAATCCAATAAAAAGGCTCACTACTAAAGCTTTTCTCATAAAGCTTGCCCATAAAACTTTCCAAAACTTTCTCAAAACCCATCCATCCATCCATCCAAAACTTACCAGAACTCGTCACCAAAAACCACCGACCATCATTCAAAATTTGCCAACATATCCATCCATCCATCCATCCACAAAATAATCCAAAAATTGTCCAAAAACTTTCCAAACACTTTCCAAACTTAGTTCCGACAAACTCATCGAAATTCTCCAAAGTAAATCTGCGTTGTTCTTTCTCCATCAAGAGCACACTATATAAACCCTGAGCAAGGGGTTCCATATATCGCCCTTATCGTGACTCTAGGTGGCCAATAGAATAAACGACATCATCCAACATCATCAAGGTGCCAACAACCCTTGGCCAACGACAACACGCGACATCATATCACCATAACTACCTAAAGTATTTCGAAAACTCTCGGAATTCAGCCCAAAGAATCTTGACAGATGTTGAACTAAAAAAAAAGATCAGAATCATGTTAAAAGGTCAATTTGAAAGGTAAATAACCAAGAAATTATGAGAGCTCACTACCAACGTATACGTGGCTTTTTAGAAACAAATTGTGCTAAATTACACTCCTTATCACAGACCCACACTGAGACCTCCAGACCACTGAAATTTTTGAAGGAGAATCTGAGACTCCATTCGGAACCATTGAGTGAATTCGGAATTAAACAACATTCAAACCTGCACACAGTGTTATAGAAATGTTCTATTTGTTGAGGTGTGGCATTGATTATTCCGCTTGCATTATGAGAAGGCAAGTTTGAAAGCGCCACTTGAAACCACCGAGCTGTAGCCTGCAAGAATATGAACAAATTTTGAGATAAATTGTAGTTTTTTTGCCCATATTTCTTCACAAAGATTTTTTCATCGATTGAATATCCCAGTAAGCACAGAAAGTCCGATTGACGTCCGATTGACGTCCAAACAACGTCGTTCAATGTCAAAATACGTAACATGGACGTCAAAACAACATCTCGTGTTTACTGGCAGAAAAATACAAAATACGGGCCGCCAACAGAAACATCGAAAAAGTCATTCCTTTCAAAGAAAAGTAACTGTCTACAGCATCTGCCAAATTGAGACCATGTCGTTCTTTAGTACGAAAGTCTCTAAAAGTTTCTTGAATAAAAGAGTCTAATTTTTGTCTCGATGCTTCGTTCTCAAAACTCGTTTAAGAGACTTCACTACGGAGAACTTCAATATGGGCTCAATTTAGCAGCTTTATACCTGTCTATTGAACTCCAGCATTTCCCACATGGTATCAGCAACACCTGGTAACATGTATACCTGAATCCCTCCAGCTGTCGCTGCAACCAAACCTAATAAAAAAATAGAATAATGACTCAACGCTCCGCCTGAACCGATATTCACCCATAACTCTATAGCTAGAGAAATAAGGAAAGGCTAAAGATTACGTAATGGATATCCTATCACATCAATCTAAATTCTTCATACCGTTCACAATGTCTTGTCCGAATTTTGACAATAGGGTTTCCAATAACCGGTTTCTTTCTTCTTTCTCCGCATATCTTGGATCACTCTAAACGTTGGTAAAAAATAAATGATTTTAGATGCAAAACGAGATTTCGGAAACCGATTTCTCTTCTAAAAGATTTTTTTCTAGAGCATCACCTGGTTAGAAATAATTTGACACATAACATAAAGAAAAGAGAACACCTTAAAGGGATAATTTCGTCGGGGGAAAGTGACAAAATCTTGGCCAAATGACGAAAATCTTGCCCGACGAATAACCTAAATGGGGTCATAATAACAATACAAATTATAAAAATGAAGAAGATTTTTATCAGCAAGCACACTCACCGTTTCAAGGTAAGCAGATTTGCAGAGCTGCCACAAGAATTTCATGATTGAGGTGTTACCATCTCGGTGATTCAGTGTGGTTCCAGCGATGGAAAGTTGAACAACCGAATCGATTGATTCCATCTTCAGGAACGCAAGGGTGCAGCGTTGAAGCAATCTAAAACAGAACACGTAATGTATGACGTGTTATTTACAGGTTTCAAACTAAGCCTAAACAAGAGCTATGAGACTAATTCACAGCAAAACAGACAATCTGCGCAGAGTATACTAACAGGGTAGCCACTCAAAAAACTTGGTTAAAATTCCAGGACTTTTTAAGGAGTTTTCCAATAAAGTTTTGGAGATTTCGAATAAAATGTGACGCAAAAGAAAAGTCTTCTTTTGTACCCAATGTTTCTTAATTCTGTGAGATTTTACCCCCTTCTGATTGGCTAAACTGTATAGTATAGAACTTTTCCAGCACTTTGGTGCAATTTTCTTCTTCTCCAGGACTGAAACTAATCCCGGAACTTTATAGGACTAATGGCCACCCTCTATATAAAAGAGGTACAGTAAAACTCATGTAACTCGAGTTCCCAGGGGACCAGAACATTTTCTCGAATTACATGAGTTTGATTAAGTTTGATTAAGTCGGACGGGACCGAAGATTTTGTTCGAATTGTATGAGTTTTCGATTTATAGGAGTTCGAATTACATGGGTTCCACTGTATATTCAGACCCAGTATGACTTTTGATCACTGCACAAGCTAACAACTTGGGACCTGAACAATTCCAATTTCAATGATCAGTCAGGCAGCTTGCTAATTCTTAATAGTGTAAACGTGCTTCAAATTCTTTTAAAAATACTCGCATTGAAACTGAAAAATAAACAAATTTTTCTTCTTATTCGCCTAAACAACACCTTCTTGATGTTATACCTGATGCAGAGACGGAAGAAATCATCCACAGTGTCCGGATGGTTTTGTAAACCATGTGCTTTAGACAAAATCTGGAATGTTGGTGGTACGAAACTCTGAAAAATAAATAAAAATCAAATTCAGTTGACAATAGTATACACTTCATAAAAAAAGAAGAAAAGAAGTTGCCATTTAAAGGTGTACACGCCAAGTTCTTGAAAATTCTTTTGATCTTGTAGATATAAAGATGGTTTGGCACCGTTCCAATATTTATCGAATTAATTCTACACATAATGGAGAGTTTGGCTAAGAAGAGTTCTTTTGGGCTTTTTAGTTTGGCTTTAAAATACTTTCAAGGAATGATATGTAAAGAGGGGATAAGTCTCTACAAATATACGGTTGCACCTACTTTCAACATCTGCATGATGGTCGCTTCAACAGACTTATTGCCACCGTATTCGTCAGCCAACACACTCCCGATGTAAAGGAGACATGAATGTTGGTGCTCATTATACAAAGTCACAAGCTGAAAGAGAAAAAAAACAAAAACAAAAAAAATTATAACATAAAAATTATGAAAGACATGAATAGACAAGTGATACATTTATGGACCTACCTGGTTATAAAATAAAATTAACCCTTAACGCCATAAGAATGAATGAACGAATGAATGAGCACAGCTAAATTAATAGGCGAACGAATTACAGCTATTATACCATAAAAGTACAAAAAGCAAACCAAAAAAGAGAAAGCAAAAACAAGAATTGAAAGGCAAAAACAAGAAATGAAAGGCAAAAACCTACTAGCTAAAAGGCTGCCCTTAAAAAAATGTTGGTTTGCCGTAACCCGACCGACCCTACTCGAAACCTGCCGACCCAAAAAAAAATTATTGCTATCTCAAAGAAGAAATTTTTAATAATATCAAACCATCAAAACAAAAACTGAACTCTTGTCTGTCTTGTCTGTCCCGTTCAGAATAGAAAGTTACCTAAATGTAAACAAATTGTTGATCTTCATTTTCAGATAAAGCTATTTAAAGTTTTAATGTAAAGCTAAATAGCGCGTTTGACGTCGAGCGTGATCAAATGAAAAATGTGCGCACATTCTTGAATTAAGGTTATATTGTTATTTTATGTAATGCAAAATGGTAGCTATTGCTGTGAACACCAATTTGAAAGCTTATGTTTTTGCTATATGTTTGGTTTGTGTGATATCCTTTTTTCCTCCAGACTTTTATTCTCCTTCTTTCTGACGTTCTGTAAATAAATAGATACTGCAATTTTAACTATTCCTTTTTAATTTCAGCTAGATAGTAATAAAATTTAAAACAAAATAAAATGAAACATGTCTACTCACATGTTCTCCATCACTGTGTCGGAGACAAGAGGAACAAAGAAAGTGTTAAAGGTAAAGAATAAAATCATGCGTGTTGCATCGCATGGAACCTTTGATGACATGCTCGTTAACGTCGGTGTTGTTGATATATACGACGAATGCAAAGTAGAAGTTAAAACAACAAGTGCTTCGTGTTAACCGTTCAACTGTATGGCGCGCGAAACCGGAAATAAATACTATCTTCTTTAAACCGAAACTATGTTGTTTAAATGGATACTATCTCATTTAAAGAGAAACTATGTTTGATTCAGCGGATACTATCTCACTTCAGGAGAAACTAAGTTCATTTAAAACGAAACTATCTCGTTTAAAACGAAACTATCTCGTTTAAAACGAAACTATCTCGTTTTAAAACGAAACTATCTCATTTAAACCGAAACTATGTCGTTTAAACGGATACTATCTCACTTCAGGAGAAACTAAGTTCATTTAAAACAAAACTATCTCGTTTAAAATGAAACTATTGTTCAAACGAAACTTTCGGCTAGAAATGCCGAGTTACGGTCTTCGAGTTATATAAATCACTATTATCAAAATATCGGGCATACTTAGAAAGTGGGACCCGGTGGGACTCTAAAACAACTTTTTTCAACCGGTCGCTTTTAATCTACGGCCGTTTGGCCGTTTTTCCGCGAAAATCTCGGACATTGGGGTTGAGTTATATTATTTTTAACACTTGTTCCATGTAATGCCATCTTATGGGATTATTTATCAAAATATGAGAAAACATTTTTGACCCGGATGAGATTCGAAGAGAGAGAGAGCCTCGTTTGGCCGAAAAAGCTTTTTCCAGGGCCTTAGACCACTAGGCTACGACGCCTAAAATAGCCTGGTGGGCTCGTCTGGACGGCCTCAGAGTCGTTTCCAGCCAAACGGCTGAAGATTAAAAGCAGCCGGTTGAGATTTTTTAGTGTCTCACCTGAGGGTCCCACTTTTCAAGTTTTTTTAGGGTCCCACATAACTCGAAGACCGTAACTCGGCATTTCTAGCCGAAAGTTTCGTTTGAACAAAGATTACTTAAAGTGGACTTTGATTTTAGTCCACAAGTCAGCGTAGACTTGTTGTAGACTATGTGAACTTCATGTAGACTTGTGGACTTGCTGTAGACTTGAATTTTTCTTTAGGGAAAGCATCAAACTTTTCTCTACTTTACTACTACAGGTCCTGGTAACTCTATCTGTATTGTTGTTGGTGGAGCGCCAGAAGCTTTTGATGCACATCCTTTCAAAGATTACATTCTCATACTGAAACCGCGGAAAGGATTCATCAAGCTAGCACTCAAGACTGGGTAAGCATAAATTTTTTCTTTAATTTACTTTGGTATATTTTTTCTTGTAAGGCTTTTAAGGTAACTACTAGAAAACTAGGATTTAGATCAAAAGAACGGAACTTCTAGTAGATTTCTGTAATGGCGTAGTGGTATAGTGGACGTTGTGCTTGACTTTCGTCCAGGAGAATTGGGTATCATACCTCTGATACACGAGTGTGGGTAGATATGCCAGACATTGTGGCGTGTGGTGTTGCTACTATGCACCTGTGTGTCGCATGCAGTCCACTAAGCCTACTGGAAAAAGAGGAATTCCTTCTTCGATTGATTGATTGATTGATTGATTGATTGATTGATTGATTGATTGATTGATTGATTGATTGATTGATTGATTGAT
>JAUJPO010042577.1:0-17705 GCA_032270745.1 Tiaropsis multicirrata
TAATGTTCCGTACGGCTTTTTTATTTATTATTTTTCTACTGGGTAATAACTAAATAATGGTCTGGAAATCGAGACTAATCCGAGGGGTACTGCCATATGGGCTATAAACTATTGTTCTTATAAAAGAAAAGAAGCCAATCTCACTATGCGAACTATACGCGAAACCCCAAAACGAAAAGATCAAAGCAAAGTTCCGGTTTTAGCAAAAAGGCCATTTCCAAATGTTGGAAATCCGAGGGGTAACTTCCAAAAAGGTTGATATCTTGAACAGTAGATGTACATTTTACAATTTTACAATTCTTTCTGGAAAAAGCCCAACTGAAAACTCAAAGCCTTCTATAAGAAAGACTGGGGACTTACCGACCAGCGTTTCATGGCCGCTGTAATGATTTCTTTAGCATTCTTTAGAGGCAGACCATACAAATCATCCCCCTCGACATTCATGATCCAATCTCCTGGTTCAATAAAACCTATTGAAAGTGAGGAAAGTAAGTGAGCTTGAGTCAGTAACCAGTAAAGTTGATTCTCTCTTTTTTATTTGATTTTAAACGAAAAACCTCGATTCGAAGAGAGCTTTTTTCATCTAGGTCCAGCTACCACCCCTGATGTTCGATAGCTCAAGTAATAAAGGGCTAGAAGAACAAAAGTAAGCAAGAGGGAAATTTATCTTTAGTCAGTGACCAGTAAAATCCATTCTCTCTCTTTTATTTGATCAATCACATCGAGTCAAAGAGGATTCCTTTTAAACGTTATGTCTGTAATGACCGGATATTCTTAAAGATAATTTGACACCTCAAGTGATAACCTACGCATCAGAGATACAAAAATACGTAAATGGCCTATTGAAATTCGCTATAGCATAGCTATAAAAACCATCATTGCTCACCATGACGTTGCACAGCACCACCTTTATGGACAGCAATAACACTGATGTAACCATCTCTTCTCAATAAATCAATATCCAATGAAGCCACCTTTGGCACTGGAACAAAATGCACTTCACGTCCACGCAAAATTTTCTCTGGATACTACATAATGAATGGATGAATGAATGAATGAATGAATGAATGAAGTAAAAGCCAGCAGAAAATTGAAAATAATTATATATTATATCTGTTGATACTGTAAAACTTTCGCGCGATAAACTTTCGCGAAATGGGTCAAATTCTCGAAAGTTTTTCTCGCGAAAGTTTTTCTATTTGTGACTACCATAGATAAAGGAACATAAACCACCCAAAGTTACAACAAATAAAGCTTACCTCAAAATTGGAAGCAGAGGGTACAATAAAATCTTCATTATCCATTTCATACTCCGGTTCATCTTCGTCGTATTCGATGATTTCAAAATTCTTTTTGTTGGTGAATTTCGCTTTCTTTGGCTTTTTCTTCATGCTGTCTTCTTGTTTTGGTTCAGTTATCAAAATGGACCTGATTTCTATGGAAAAAGAGTTGACATTAGAGTCCTTATTTTCATTTGGAAGATTAACGGACCCAGAGTTTTGGTTCAGTGATCAAAATGGACCTGATCTCTATAGAGAAAATAAAGTGAAAGTTATAAGCTGGAAAACTAGATTTAAAAGATTATGGACCCAGAGTTTTGTTTCAGTGACTAAAATGGACCTGTATTCTATGAAAGAAAAAATTGACGTTAGAGTCTTTATTTTGATTTGAAAGATTAAGAGGACTCTGAAGAATCTTGTTTTGGTTCAGTGGTCAAAGTCGAATATATTTCTTTTGCAAAAACAGAATTGAAAAATAGGAAATATAATCTAAAAAGGTTTATGAAAAGAGTATAGTAGAATAGGGATTAACAATCTTACCTTTAGGCCCACTCAAAATGTTATAAACATCCTAAAATGGAATATAATTGAGAATAGAATCTGTTACAAGTCACAAATCAAAAGATGGCTGACTTTCCGCTTTAAATACAAAAAACAAGACTAGTACAGTGATGTGTTACTGGTCAAGGTGCTTTTTTTTACTCTCGTGAGTCCCTGGTAGGGTCACAAAAACACAAAAATGGAAAGTCAACCCCTCGTAGGGTCCTTTTTTATTTACTTTTGAGAAAGTGATGGACTTTTATCGGGAAAATTGGAATTTGAATCCCATGCAGGGTTCCTTTTTGGGCAAAAATCGCCAAAATCGATCCCTCGTAAGGTCGTTTTTCAAAATCCCAGCGGCACATCCCCGTCGGACCATAAGGTCAGTACCCCACCCCAGGCTCCGTACACTACTTACTTCGCTATACCGGACGATCATTGTGATTCTGGTTTTTCCTCGAAGTGCTTCAACAGCCTAAACAATTAAATAACACACCTTTTAAATAGTTGGAAGCTGCAAGTCAAAATAATTATAGTTTTTCATGAAAAGCCAGAGTATAATAAGTAGTCAAGTAAATCATGTCAAGAAAACTGTACCAGATTCTTACTGGGATTCATTTAGAAATTTTATAATTTTGAGATGCTTCTCTGTAGTGATTAAACCATAAGGAATTGGAAATACACATAAATAATTGGCTTAAAATTTATCAGAACAAAATATACAGACCTGTTTATGTGAAATATCACGGAAACTTTTACCGTTCACATCCAAAATCTGATCTCCGACCTATAAAACAACAGAAATTATATAAAATATTCTGCCTCTTTATATTCTGCATACTTTAATCGGATAAACCTTTGCGAGGTCAAAGATTCCCGAAATGTTTTAGATAAACTTTCGCGTGATAAACGTTCGCCAAAAAGGATAAGATGCGCGAAATTCGCGATGTTATTCGCGAAAAACCATAACATTTTCAGTTTTTGTTTCGATCCTCTGAAAGTATGAGACAACGCAGTAAATCTAAAAGGTCAGCATTTCATTTTTCAAGATGAAAAATAATTGAAGCTAAATATTCTTTCAATGATGCGAATGCAAACACTTCTTTCTGCAACTAACATATCTTTCAGTAGCCTAGCGGCGAGAAATAGAATAATATTTAATAGAAATACGGACAACAGTAGTATAGAGCATACCATTAGATTGACTTCATTAGCAACAGAATTTTCACCAACTGAAATGATATAGATCCCGTCATGGTTTTCCACCTTCTTTTGAATACTATAAAAACAAAACGTCTATTTATCAGAGATGAAAAGAGCATAAAATTTTTCGTATCAGGTGACAAACAGAAAGACAGAGGAAAGTTTCACGAGAAGGAATTTTCGCGGAATTTTGATTTCGAGAATTTGGTGGAATTCGGAAAATTGAATTCCACGAAACACGGAAAAATCAATTTGAGAAATATCTACCCCCTCAACTTAACCTTCCCTTAAGGCACAATGCATCAAAGAACGATGCAAAAAAATTTGCATTTTTTCCGTGTTATATTAAGCAACGACTAATTAAGTAAATCGGCAACAGATGTGAATGCGAGGAGATGAGGACTAAACATATGAAATCTAATGGATAAATACTATATACTTACATTATACCGATGCCCTCCTTGCCCACTACAAATGAAACTAAGCGGTCTGTTCTTGATATATCCTAAGAGAAAATGAAAAAATATATATAATATACACGAAAGATCTTCTAAAAGGAAAAGACAGCTGCATTAACATTGAGAGGAAGAAAATAAGTCATAAAATTTTAATTTTTAGCTTCCAAGGAAAAGTCTCACACACGCAGCCTTTGTTTAGTAATAACGGTAGATAAGAAATTACTCCATCGAAAGATTTGGTACACTGTAGTAAAGGTCAAATAAGGTCAAAATTTGAAATTAACTAGATATTTATGTAGGAGATAATTTGACAAGCCCTACCTCCGTTTCATTGTTAGCAATGATGTCCTAAAAAGGAAATCGGAAAAATTTGAATTGAGAAAACAAAAATTAAAAATAAAGCAGCTTTTTTAAGGATTCGTTCTATTGGATGTTATATATCATATATTTACATGATCAACGATTAACCTTCGAAGAACGTCCGATACAGCCTGGGCTAAAATCTAACTAATCCAGTCAGGTTTCGGATACAGGAGGCAGGATTTCTTATTGAAAGAGAGTAATTAGCTATATAATAAGGTAATAGGACAATTAATGCACTCTCCTCCATTGGTTATACCCGACCTCCAGCTTCATCCTAGCTGATAAATCTCGTTTAAAAAAGCCTTTAATACCGTGTCATCTTCATTATCGATTTTATTCCAAACGATTTCTCCATCGTGATTCTTACAAGGTATTGTACCAACATCTGAAAAAAGAATAGAAATATACGGTAATATATATGCGGTATCATATGCGGTAACACCCCAAAAAAAGCCGGGTATTTGCCCTCTTCTTCTTTTCATAAACAAATAAAAAAGAGAAAAAACGGTCCCATTTTTGTCTTTTTGAGTTGTTTCCGCAGAGAAGATAAAGGTGAAATTTTGATTTAATCCGGTGATGGAAATATGTCGTTGCATCTTTGCTTTTTATTGATCCGCCAGTGAAATGCCACTTTCTCAGGGTGTTTAGGTTGGCGAAATTCGCCGTTCGCCAACCAATAGTAAGGCCCCTGTTCATCTTAACGGTTACATAATCATTGATTACATTTTCTTTTCATTTCGCAAACAATAGGAAAGAGTTGGTTATACAAGAAAAAAGTGAGGAAAGCAGCGTGGTAAACAACCTCGTACCCAGGATTCATCACGCGTCTTTACGTTTTTGATATGGCTCGAGGTGCCATACAAAAATGTCGAATAGCGCAGAGGTTACCCTGGAAACGAGTTTGCGGGATACATACTTTTCACAGTGAATGTTAAGGAAGCATTCTGGTTTAAGATTGCAATAAATTCTTCGTGAAGTGTTTCTTGTAAAGGAAGACCATTGACTTTGCGTATTTCGTCACCAGCCTATGAAGAAGAAGGGAGATATGATTAGGCTGGTCCGTCAGCTCGTTAAGTCTTGAGATAATTATTTAGATCGTTTATTTTTAAAGAACGAATTTCTTTCTCTATTGTCTCAAGTGACCAATGATGTAAGAGACTTCATATTCTTAAGACGAGAGTCGATTAAAAAGGGTCTAAAATAAAAACTCTTTGCTTAAAGTAGAGCCTGAAAAAAGTAAAAAATATAGATATTGCAATTGGGCAATTTTGTTCTCCGGCGGGCTGGGACCGACAAAGAAAGACTAACGTTGGATTCGCTATACAATTTGTATTGCAAATGGGAAAAACCAAATGTGGGGCAAAGAGAAAAGCCATAAGGGTTAGTTGTTTTGTTGTTTGATGGTAGCGATAGTAATTGAACATCATGAATGCCCATTGTTTTCATTCAATACCCCAAATCAATGTAGCTCCATTTGAATGTATCAATACTTATTCCTAAGAATCTTTTTTTTCATCAAGGCCTTTTTGTGGTTCATCTTTCGACTAAAGTAAGGGTATCAAATCCAATGTTTAGATCAAAGATTGTTTGAAAATAAAAGTGTAGAGAAAGCTTGTGGATATCATGACGTATTACAACACCGATTCACTTGATAATCCTTTGTTGACCTGTGTCCTTTAAAAAATACACATTATGCTAAAATAAAAAGTACGTTCATTTACCTTAAGGCCAGTAAGAAATGCGGGGGAACCATCAGCCACTGCGGTCACGAAAAACCCCAGCCCATGTTCTTTTCCTAAAAAAATTAAATTAAATTCTAAATTTCGTCAGGGCGAAAGAAAATCTTTCGGAATGACAGATTTGGAACTAAAAATGGTTAGTCGATCACGTAATATGAAATCGATTCCAAAAAGGTAAAAACAAATTCTTCCATTTCTTCTAACTCATCCTGAACGTGGGGGATTGGAGCAGGCACAGAGATGAGACATGATTGCAATAGAAACACTTACCTCCTCGTAATGAAAAACCATAGGATTCTTCGCCTCGTTTCTTCGATATTTTTAACAGCCTTTCTCCATTTCTGAAAATCGAAGCAAGAAAAGTGCCCATTCATGTAAGTTGCTACATTTCAAATTAATGTCAATTTGTCTCAAATTCATTTACAGAGAAAATAAATCTTACAAAGGTTCAATATTATTGATTTAAGCGAAATCAGAAAAACTACTCGATTGTAGTAAATTTAAATACAGGACTGGTTCTTCTGCGAACCTTCACAATCACAATCACTTAAAACGATTATCCTTAGGAGCAAACACAATACTCAACACTCTAATACTTACTTATTAGGTTCGGTCAGTTTTTCGTACACAGCCACATGTTCAACTGCTAGTAATGGCCTAAAATATAACAGAAATGTAAGATAAGGTTATAGTACATCACAAGAATCTAAATCACATGGTCTAAAATATAACAGAAATGGAAGATAAGGTTATAGTACATCACAAGAATCTAAATCACATGGTTCAAAATATAACAGAAATGGAAGATAAGGTTATAGTACATCACAAGAGTCTAAATCACATGGTCTAAAATATAACAGAAATGGAAGATAAGGTTGTAGTACATCACAAGAGTCTAAATCACATGGTCTAAAATATAACAGAAATGAAAGATAAGGTTATAGTACATCACAAGAGTCTAAATCACATGGTGGTGATATTAATTCATATTAGACAATTTTTTTCTACGAAAGATCCCAAAAGGTGGGTTGTTTTTTTACCACTACTTTTCTTTGTTTCTTTCCTTAAAAATTCACACCCTAATCTTTAGGGTGTTTCCGTATAAAAACATATGAACATAATCATAAATTTACAGCAAAGTTTGCTAAAAACCAACTTTTGTTCATTGTAGAAGCATATTGATAAGTGAAGATTTTGATACTACCCTGCAGACACAGAATGTCATTTTTAACGTCCAAACAATTTCGTTTCAACGTCTGAACGTTGAAAAAGTACGTCGTGTGTCTGTTGGGTACCGAACTTACTTGATTTCTTTGAAAAGTGGATGTGATTTCTCGCTGTTCAAAATACGTTTCAAACTTTTGACCAACTTCTTGACATCTTGTGTTCTAATGAAGGTAAAAAAGAAAATTATTAGAACTTCAATTCAAATTGTTGATTTGATGAGAAAAGTTTAAGCCATATAGTTGAAATAAGTCTTCAATTTTTCCTTTTTGTCAAATGTAAATTGTTTACTTGGTAGGAAGGTTAAGACATAATCTCAAGGATTTGAGATTTCTTTATTTTGTCAAATGCAAGATTTAGGGAACAGTAAATATAAAATCTTTCGTCGGACAGAATGATATCATTTATTGACAAACCCAGATAAACATTTATTGATAAAGTCAGATAAACATTGAAAAGACGTCATATGTAAGTAACGATAAAGGCAAAGAGCAATTTTTTTGTGGCGTAGTCTCATCTTCTTGTCGAATACAACAACCAGTAAACAGGAACTTACTCATGGTATATGCGAAGGGCTTTAAAAAGTCTGCTTCGATCCTCTTCTGACTCCAAGTACGTCGTTACCTATATGGAAAGAAAATTTTAGAAGAATGAAAATTTATCAAGGCGTAATGAATTGAAATATTCCGTCAATCATTTAACCTCTCGACCTCGTGTCGTGAAGAGTTGTTTACAAGTTAAGAACGGTACGGCCTGCTACGAAAGTGTCGCAGTGTTATTTATCCCCTATTTATTCAGGCCCCTGCTATTTTGTTGAAAAAAATGTACAAATGTGTATCGAATTTAAAAAATCAACTTTCACGGACTTCACAGCGTGTTTTAGAAAATAATTTGAATGGTTCGATTCTTGATATTTGTCTGAGCACAGAAAATTATTTCCAAGATTTTGCTGTTGCCAAATGAATTCTTTGTTTGTGTTCAAATTTAAACGAGGATTTACTTTCTCACTAGACATCTTAATCATTCGATAAACTTAGACAATCCTGTACTAAATATTTACAAAATTAACAAGTCTCTAGGACTTGTAAAAGGTTAAAAACCAAAAATGAGGGCGCGAAAAGCTAATGGATTAATATTTTCGTTCAACCCTTTGATGAAGTGCTTTTCCACCTTTGAACTGTTACAAAATATTGTCTACAATACTAAAGTCAAGAAAACAAGCAACACCCGCATAAACCAAAGCAACTTTATATGTAAAGTTTATCAAGATAACCCCTACATCCTTTTACCTTTGGTAACAAGCCATTTGTGTGAAAAGACACACTTTTATTTTTGCTAACACTTCCACCGCCCACTATATCATGTCCAATATGTTTCTCAATGGGTGTTTGCATCAATTGTGAATGGGCGTAAGATGAACTCAAGATACTTCGACGTGAAATACTACCGCCCAACCCACCATTATACGAAGAGGCGTAATCAGGGTGAAGACCATCTTCAACGCCCAAAAATTGAACTTTATTCATTGAGAAAGTACTAATTATCTTCAATATTCAAGTCTATTTGTTTTTGTTTTTAAAGATTCTTCTACTACGGCAGTGTAACAAACATCATCATTGATTCCTTGAAACACATTCATATAAATGCTGTCTGTCAGTTTCAACAAAGTTACATCGAATTCAAACAACAATATTTGAAATGTTTTGTTGCTGATAACAAAACTAAATCACTAAAATTCAACGAATTTGAACAGTTCCGTCAATGCAATGATAATATGTTAGTATATCCTCACCAATACTATTAATTTCTATATTCTCCAATCTTAAAGATTTATGGTTAAAATAATAACAAAATCTTAAATCTCTAACTTTACTAAAATCTAATGACATTGATATTTTGTTAATTTGACAAAAAACAACATACAGTATATATACACGAAAGAACTCTTTTTAACCATTCATATAACTATTTTTTTTAATGCATACACATACATTTGAGAAGAATATTCATTTATAGATTCCCTTCATATTTTTTTCTTTTTTTCCATTTTCATGAATTATGCAGAAATAGAGTTGAAATGATCGTGTCATAATTGTAAATTTAAACTCTTATTCTCGATCCCGTAACAATCGAAAACTGAAACATTTATTTATCCCCATGACAACTTCATTTCAAAATAATGAGAGTGTGATTCTATAAAATAAATTTGAATTTTACACGTTTTTTCTATTAGAAAATTGCGAGTGGATGAAGCCAGTACACCAGTAGACTTTTCTGAATTTAAGCTTGAATATGTTCCACTATGTTGCGAAAAACATCGAAAAAATCGGATATTTTTAATTATTTGGCTGGTAACCTAAAAGTGTTCGTAACATTGTTGGTGGGGGAGGCTTGGTGTTGAGGTGATGTATGTTCTTATATATAGTTTGTTCTTTTAAAACAGACAGACAGACAGACAGACAGACAGACAGACAGACAGACAGACAGACAGATTATTTGGTACTTGATTATCAAAGATTGATATATTACAAATTAGTACATTTTACTGTTAGCACCATACCTTAGCTTTAAACAAAACTGCCTCCATCTCCAATTTTTTCTTGTGAGTTTTTTTCTTGTATGCTTTGGTTTGTGTTTTTTCGACAGTAGCATACAGTTGGTCTAGATCAACAACTAGGCTCTCTTCGTATCTTTCATCACTGGATGTCGAGCTTCTAGGTTCTTCAGGTAAAGATCGACCTAACAAGTAATCAAAGGAGAGTATAAAAAAAAAGTCTACAAATAATTACAAGAATGGAAGTAAACCATCCTTAAAACAGTGACAAATAATAACTTTAATATAATATAAACTATAAAAATCTAAAAATGAAGGCTGCCGTTAAATCGAAATCGGACATTTGAAAAGAGTTACAGATGAAATAGTTTTGAATCCCGTGATCCAAGCCGCACGATAAACTTCCAATATGTCTATTAGTGGGTCGACAAACTCAAGCGTATGTAAGCTTAGATTAAAGTTGAGAAAAATCTATTCTTCAGAATAACTATACACCCCTGAATCAGTGACCCGGTCAGAGCCACCCTGGTGAATAACCCGGTGAAAATAATGTTCTAGAATAGCCTAGATTTAAGCCCCAGTGAAGAAATGACTCACCCCAGGCAATTGAACCTGAGTGATCTCCACCCAAGTGACAAATTGAAATAAAAGCTGTCCACCGCGGTGAAATTTTACAGAATCCACCCCGGTCAAAAAGCACATTACTTGGCAAGAAACCGGTCAAAGCCGGTCACAAGACTAAAATGTTAAAACTAAAGTGTACTGTATGTCGACTAGAGAATCACTTAAAACTAGTGTCTCAATAGAAACAATTTTTTGGTCAATTGCATTGAAAGAAGCTTTTTTTAGCCAATCTAGGAAAGCTGATTTTACAAAATTTCTGCCCGTCGACGCCAATCATGGTGCCGCCTCCTTGGTCACTATATCATGTGACCCTACAAACACATTTCATTTTTCTCATCTTTATTCTGTGAAAGATTGCCCCGTATGGGCCTCTTCCCATGCTTCATCTTTTGCTTCCCCCTCCAAATAAATCAATCCCTCCTTACACATGTATACACACCAGGCACAATAAAATGGTAAAAACAAATTTGGAAAATGTTCCACAAAAATGCCCAAGTCTGCGTTTTGCCTCTATTCCAGACGGTATACGGTACTTAAGTTGAAATTGAACGGTGTGACCTTATTGAAAAACCAAGCAACTTTTCCTAAAGTTAAATCATGCAGTAAATAAAGGAGAGAACAATGAACAGGATTGTGGTAATGCCATAGAACATTTGCTATTACTCCGGTGAAAAATGAGGCGAAAATTTATTTTTCCTTCCCCAGTCAATTTTCACATTTATCAGACTCACACCGGTGAACTTTTATCTTTCACCGGGGCACTGAGAATTATAGACGAATAAAGTAAAAAGTAAAGAAAAAGTAAAAAACCTTTGGTTTGTTCTACTTCTGCTTCTTCTTCGTCTTCGCTGGAAGATGAAGAACTACATTTCATCACTTGTACAAATCCGTTGCTTGATATAACATGGGGAATAGAATCTAACGAAGCAGCATACAGCGCCATCAACAACCATACACACAAAAAACTCTCACAAATCAACACAAAAAATATTTTCAAAGGGACTTTTCATGTCATGAGAATAAAATACTGCATCCGTCTTCTCACATAATATCAAAAGCAATTGCATGAATCCATATCACTCTTTTCTCGATTAAAAAGTTATGCTTTTAATCCATAATACGCTTTACACTTTCTCCCTTTTATAATGTACGGAGATAAAAAACAAGGAACTCGCTTCTGGTCACTTATCAACCATTGAAACCTATCTGCTCTTTCACATCAACTCAATCTAAGAGTTTGGCAGACCATGTTAATAAAATAAGGATTGTGTTTTAATAAAAGCATACAGATCTTGTCTTTTTTAATCCGTCTTTTTATTATTTCTTTTTTTAAAGTTCGAAAAAAGCCTAATTGACTTGAAACAGCGGTCATATTAATCTGAATTAATGTTATTTTAGTAATGCAAATCTACTCCGTTGATTATGCAATAATTATACTAATTATGTTAATTTATGCTTAATCTACCTTTATTACCAATGTTATGCACGCAGCTTACATTATGGTATTCTACTAAGAATGAAAACAGCTTTGCTGCTAAGACAACAAGATTGATAACGTCATTTTATAAAACGATAATTATGTCTGATATTCACATCATAAAACAGCGTATTTTCATAAAGGATGCGCTATGAACTTCTAAAATGGAAAAACAAGTTCTGACTAATTCGCTTTTTCAAGTGTAATATTGAAAAAAACACAAAATTACGTCCAGTGTGACCTAGCCACCTTTGTGACTTCGTATAGAGTTTTATTGATGATAAAACCATGGAAATTTTTTTCTGAGAAGGCAGGAATCCCTATTTCAGTTTGGGAGTAGATCCTCTTTGAAAAGCTGCATTCTTTGACCGAAATAAACTCGAACTAAAAAGCAACATGTCGAATCATCAGCAACAGTTTGCCACTGAACCACACCACCAAACAATGACCTCACTATGATTTCACCACTTGGGTTACGTGTCAGTGATTTCCAGGACATGTATTATAACACTCAGCATCATTTCCATTGTCAAACAAGCTCTTTGTACCAACTATAAACAAATAGAGAGAGGGAAAAGCAGGGATTAAATGATATAGGTTTAAAAGTATTCATAGGATGACTTCCAATGCATCCAGGCAAGAGAACCTGGATTAGCTCAAGGCTAAGGGAGTAAATAGAGACAATGAAACAAAGAATCAATTTTTACCCAATTTAATTGAAAAACAATTCATTCCTAGAAAATATCATGGATGATAATATGAATACCTTTGAATCTCATTAATTTTTATTCTTATTTTATTAATTTTTCTCTCATCAAAAAATACTAACATTGGTATTAAAAATAAGTCAGAGAATAGAGTTACTATTGATATCATATAAGTGGTCTACACATAGGCATCAATTTTGTCGGCCAACTAACGCTATCAAGCAAACGCAGGTAATTAGTAACAATAATGCAATGCCTTCATTCAAAGATTGCCGAAAGAATCGCTACGAACTAGATTTTCACCATTCTTTTGAGTAAGCTGACAAAAACCACCCTTTCGCAACATTGGCGTGTGTAAAACCACCCTTTCGCAACATTGGCGTGTGTAAAACCACCCTTTCGCAACATTGACGTGTGTAAAACCACCCTTTCGCAACATTGGCGTGTGTAAAACCACCCTTTCGCAACATTGTCGTGTAAAACCACCCTTTCGCAACCTTGGCGTGTGTAAACAAACCACCCTTTCGCAACAAACATACCTCCTTTTTCTCTTTAGGCGGTAAATTTCCGAGTACTTCACTCCCTGGTATTGTTAACGATAATTCTACATCTTCATTTTTGATGTCACTTTTCAATAGATTTTGATATTCATTCATCGAGATTTGTAAACCATTTCTTATGTGAATGCATTTTTGAATGATTTCTTCCAAGATGTTCCAAATGCCAGTCTACAAAATTCAAACACAGGATATTCTTCTTGATTTTAAAAATTCGTTTATTTACTGTATAATTCGATCTCTTTTCAGTATTAAACTAAACGAATTTTTAAAATCAAGAAAACTCAAACCTCGTTCACATGCTTAGGGTCGCGTAAAAGCCAAAACCGAATGAAATTCAAAGCAGCATTCAGCCTAATAAGAAAAAACAAACAAAACAAAAAAATGAAACTACCGAATTCGGAATCTCGAAAGAAAAAGACGATCCTATATTAAATCAGGGTCTGATTAAACAAACTGGACTAATTTAATACCTGCGAAATTGCAATTAAAATTCTTTATAAAGAATTGAAACTGTTAGAAAGATATAACGCGATTTACAGATAAACAACAAAACCTTAGTCAAACATTGAACATCTCAAGCAAAACAAACATTACGTCATTTAAATACCGGCGTAAAAAGAAAAAATATTCAAATTATAGATCGGTTGCATACATATGTAAACGTCGAATAATGTCCTGACCTTTCCGATTCTTGTAGCACGCTTTCGCCTTGTTCAAAAGACAAGAATTGCATTGATAGTACTTTTATGTTACTTTTGGGAATGGTGTTTTCTGTGTCCTAGAACAACAATAAATTACCATTGAATACATAACACTAAATTAGCATTGAACACTATGAAATTTTCAAAAAAAGATTAGCCTACGATGACCACAAGAGACCAAAACAATAGCCCACGGCAAAAATGTTTCTTTAGAAAAGTTTAGCCAAATGATAAAATTAGCCAAAAAGTTTTAAGAATGTCCTAAGAATATTGCCATCTTAAATGTTTTCGAGGTCAAATTTCTATTTGGAAATTATTACTAAATACAGTTGAACCCATATAATTCGAATTCTCAAGGGACCGAGAATTTCGTTCGAATTATATGAGTTTTCGAATTATAGGAGTTTGATTAAGTTTGATTAAGTCGGACGGGACCGAAGATTTTGTTCGAATTGTATGAGTTTCGAATTATAGGAGTTCGAATTACATGGGTTCAACTGTACATCTAAAATCTTTCTCAAGCTGATTCAGTTGGATTATTATTTTTATTTATAATTGTTTTTTATCACTCTTTTAACATTTTCAGACTGAGGCTGATAGAAAATATGTTAAGAATATCTTAGGATGATCTCAAAAAGTTAAGAATGCTCATCATGAAGCCAGAAAACAATTTTCTTACACAAAAAAGCGTGTATCGAGTTTGAGTATCCGCAGAGAGACAGAATATATATGCACAGAGTATACTAACAAACTACATTACATGACGTAATACTCGGCTACAGAATGCTCCTTCTCGAATATTGCTCTTTTTTGAAAGATTAAAATACCTTTTTCAATGTATTATTGATGACGTCAATAATGTATCCCTTTAAACTTGAGTTATCGCTTTCATCATACAAGTACCTGCAAAGAAATAGCGTAGTTTAACTGGCCCAAAATTGAACTGAACTCCTAATAAAAATGCTGTGATTAAGAATCTATCCTCAAAAAGCTTGGATGTTTACTGGTTCAATTTTAGAGTTTAATCTGACGTCATGGTCTAGCGATCTCTAAAGTGCGAGCGCAAGACATTATCTTTTCTTGATGGTAAAATGCTTGATCCGCTCAACAAGTGAAGAAAGACTGAACGAGAAACTGAAACGAAAACGTATGCTTATGTTTTTAATACCTCAATAACGAATGTCTTGTTTTCAAGGTGAATTTCATCAATAACGAGTCGAATTGTTGTTTCGACAAATAACGCTGGAAGGTAAGTAAAAGCGAGAAGTGAAAATTTATAAAATATACAAAATATATAAGCATTGCGAAGAAAGCAGGATAAAGACCCTTAATTAATTAACAGTAGATTTTAATAATCTTAAATCAAGATTGTTTCCTTGGATACGATCAGAGTTTAACTGAATAATTTTCGATAGCGCATTTTTCTTGACGAACGAATGAGGTTTTTAGAATGAATAAAATTGTTTTATCTTTTCACCAGTTCTTTTTTATCACACCAGACCATCACTTTCGTCAAACCCTAAAAAAATGGGGGAAAATATGCGAATAATTATTAAGAATCTCAGGATTTGAGAATGAGACATCAGGTTGCAAAATCAGAAAGGTAGATAAGTAGAAAAATTAAGAAAATAGATGATTACAACAAAACCGAAAACGATAGCTAAAGACGGGACAGATTGCGATTTTCCCAAATCCTTACCCGTGGGGGTTTTCAGATTTCGGACCCCCTGGATATCCTATATCCTCAACATGGGGTACGGAAAAGCCCATCCTCGGGTGCGGGTTCTTTCTAGAAAAGCCCATTGAGAAATGAACATAGAGAATACTATACGAATAGTTCTTTTACCATTGTCATTTTTTGTCCAGTTTCCATAGCATCATTGTTTAGACAACATTCTTGAAGCAACTTCAGGGAAATCTTGTGAAGATCCTGTATGTATGCCAAAATACGTATTTTGAAACAAACAATAGATTACCGAAACGCAAAATGTCATGGCGAAATGCAATAATATGTGATTTCTTTTAAAGATTTTCAGAACAACTATAGAACTGTCTTCCCTAGAAGCTAAACTAAAATTTACGTTATTTTTAAACACTGTTAATGAGAGAGCTTAACTGAAAGCAAAGTACTGCAATTTCATCAGATTCTTGACAAATGTCACATGACTTACCAGCGAGAGTTTGGTGATCATATTTGAATTTCTAGATAGAAAACAACATACACCTGAATGCCTCACAATATCCATTATGTAATCTTTTCTATGGTAACATTCCAAAGAGCCGGATGTTATTGTCACTAGTTCTACTGTTAAAAATTCCTACTACTAGTTACTGGCACACAACCGGATTTTTTGGATGTTTCCGTAAAAAAGATAACGAGTTATGACTTTTCCGTAATTATCTAGATATAGAAAAACTGTTCATTCGACCAATACCGTAAAATATTGACTTCTGGTATACGAATATCACTTTCCGATAAATAATACATTTTGAAATGTATAATAGAGATTACTATCAATTCCAGTTAGGGTTAGGGCTGCGAGTCGAAGGGAATACGAGGGTAAGCGATTCCTTATTGTCTAGCATTTGCGACCACGCCTTCCACTGATTCACTCGTAATTACTGTTTACCCCCTATATATGTAATCCTGAGTGTTATTATTTGACATAATTTAAATAACTCGGTTTTCTGCAGCGTCCTGGTGGCCTAGCGGATCGCGCGCTGGATTTAGAATCACTGATAAGATAATCTTAGTAAAAAAACTTGAGTCTTGTGAGTATCTCATTACATATTCGCTTGTCCTTTTAAACAAAACAAACGGTGATTGACAATAATGGAAATGATATATAGAAAATAAACATAGATGAGCCCCCCCCCCCCAACCATTTTTGCAATATACCATTTGATAAGTTACGTCACGAGCAACGACTGCCTCGTTTTGAAATGAGCGCTATGGTAACCGAATCTCAAGGAAGCTTATCAACACTTTACTCCATTGATAGAATGCGTCATTTTGAGTCTTGTGAGACAAAATCGCCTTGGTAATTTTATGAAAACGAGGCAGTCGTTGCTCGTGACATAATTTATGAAAACGTCTGTTCACGCGCATTCAAGCGCTTTGAAAATTCACTTTCACGCATCATGCAAGCAACCTAATTTCACACATTTTTTCGTAATCCACACAACGCAAAAAGCTCATTTACGCAAAGCGATGGAGGGTGCTCGTAGATAGAGCGGCTAAAAAATTGTAACCATCATCCTCTAACGATAAAATAAGGTCCGCAAACCAGACCACGGGTCACACCCCAGTGTGACCTTGAAGAGGAAAGACCTTTTCAACTTTTCAACTTTCAGGATACCATAAGTACTTAAAAAAAACTACTTTTCGAAGGAATTTGTTCTGATTGCATTTTTATGAAATTAAAAAAACGCCTACGCGATTACAATTTGGTCCTTCCGTAAACAACAAATAGATTTTCCATTTCTTTCTTAATGCCTGCTCAAGGAAACTTCGATATTTTGTAAGACATCATTGTTCAAGTAGAAGATGCAATAAGTTACTTATCTCTTGGTATTTTGATTTCTATTCCTACTCTATTATCAAAACCTAGGGATTAAGCATTTGAATAGGATTCCGGGATGAGTACTTGGGAAATAAGGCGTGACGGTATGTGCAAGTAGAACAATACCTTTTTCAAAATTTAAAGGTTTCTTTAAAGTCATCTCTTTGAAAAATAATTGAAACAAGTCTCTTTAGAGTGGTATGGTCGAAATTTTCTAAAAAGTCACATTCTCAACAGTACTTCTCTGGATCCTATCGGGGTGACTTTTCTTTTCCACCGGGGTTTTGATCTGACACATGAGTGAGAAAAAAAACGCTTCCAAATTTAATTCAAATTTTAACCAGAGCTTACGGTTTCTGGTATGTTATTTCATTGGCGGTTAATTCTTAGCCATTCTTTTTTCACCAATATCTTGAAATTATTTTGTGGTAAAAATAATAAAAATTAAAATGCGCTTTAATAAAAATCAATGTAACAAATTGCTTTGAATTTAACGACGTCTCTAGCCTTTTAACCTTTCGAAACCTTTATCAAAAAAATATTTCAAAATGTTTGGTTTGGTCAGGAATATGTAATAGCGAAGCTGGATGATGAACGAGAATTCATTAAAGGACTGCTTCCTTTGTCTTTTCTAGTGTTAACTATTCACAATAGAAACCTATCTCTGTACCCTTGAGTGTTCTGATTTTGTAAGAAAAATAAAGCAGGAAAA
>JAUJPO010042588.1:0-17686 GCA_032270745.1 Tiaropsis multicirrata
TTTCCAAAAACTTCCAAGAAGTATCGGAAATTCCACGTTTATTCTTTGTTTTTGAATTAAATGCCTCAGAAATAGACGCATTTTCTTCTTTGGCCTCGGAAATTTTAACTTTTGGAAGAAATTTTTACCTCAAGCTATTCTTTCTGAAATTATTAGATGTTTATTCCAGGTTTATTTCATAAAACCACCAAACTACCAAAAACATAAAAGAGTATATCTAAAGAAGATATAAATATCTTTGGTTTTATTCTTTTTGTTTTGTTTTGAAAAACTTTATAATGTTTTTTTGTTTTTTGTTTCATGCGATTCAAACTTTTGTTGCATCATTACATTGATTTTTTGTGTCATTCAAATGTTTTATTGTTATTAAATTTTATTTTTAAATGTCATTGAAAAGATTTGATAATTGTTTTAAAAACAAATAGAGCTTTATATATATTTGAAAAATAAATGTTGGCACCGTAAATCATAGTGTCCTCCCCCCCCCCCTGGATTCAGGGGGGAAAGGATTTTGGAGTTGAAGGAAGGTAGGTATGGGGGGGGGGAGAGAATTTTTTTTGGAGCCAGGAGGAGGACAAATGACAAGGGGGAAAGGATTTTTTAGGTATGGGGGGAATAGACTTTTTAGGTATTGGGGGATAGACTTTTTAGGTATGGTGGGGAATAGACTTTTTAGGTATGGAGGGGACAAGACCCTTAAGGACACTTTGGTAAACTGGTGCTACCGGTGTTATGGTAAACCGGTGCCACCGGTGTAACTCGCTATTTACACCGGTGGAGAACCAGTTGAAACTCTCTCCACTTCAGCACACTGGTGCCGATCGTTATATAAACAAATCAACCGGTTCTAACCAGTGCGATGTAACTTAACACCGGTGTGTTTTTCTATGTTATCCAAATCGCGTGGCAGGATACGTATTATGATGTTTGAAAGCACATGGTAAAAATGTGCTCAAGTTTAAAGAAAGCCTTACAAAAATATTCTTTTTAAAAATGTTTAAAGAGATTAGCAGCTTACTTTAAAGTTAGATTTTTCATATCCACTGGTTATTGCTCTGAAAATGGTACAATAGAACACTGGATGTTAGTGTAGTGTAGTTTCCTCTAGTATTGTACGCTGCCTATTCAGTCAGGAAATATTGGCAAGTTTTTGTCCTTGTTCGCGTCTTTTTAATCCCGTAAAAGTGGGTGTTTTTGTCTATATAATACTCTCCGTCATAAAGTTTTTAAATTGCTCTTAGTTCTTTTAGTATTAGTGAATTTACTTGAAATTTTCAAGAGTCGTAGTAAAAATAATATTTAAATAATTCTATTCAGAGCGATTTTCATGTTCTTCTTTTCTTTGTTCTCGATAAAGAAATGAAAAATGACACGTGACATGAAGAAAAAATGTCCGTACGAAGGAGTTAGCTACATAACGCTGGAAGAGTCGTAAAGTCATAATTACCAAAAATTTGTGTGCGTTCCATCTGGGGAATAAATTTGTTTTTAAATCTGACTTGAACTATAGACTCAACAACAGTGTGTATTAGACTCTCATTTGAGAGTGTAAATATAATAAGATTTTTTCAAAATTCTCAACCATTGTTGATAAAAATTACTTTATTAACGCTTGTTCATAAGTCATTTTTTGCTCCACCCCTAGCATATTTCTTTTCCCCCTTTTCATTCCCCCTTAAATTTCATTTCATTACTTTGCTCCCCCTTTGGCAATTTTCTCAAAAAAAATCCCCTCTCCCTTTATAAGGGGGAGGGGGGACACTATGGTCACCCCTTTTTATTTGGCAGTAAATATTAATTGAATGTCTTTGACAGTTAAATATACAAATTAATCAAAAAAGGAAAGAGCCTTTTTCAAATAGGGGTGACGGAATTAGGGAGGGGTTGTGGAGCCATCTACACTACAGTACCGAAAAGGAAATGGAAACTTTTTGGTTTCATGATAAATAATTATCAATAATCAATATTGAAACTTTGCCAATGTAATCTTTCTAACTTTACGACTGAAAATTCTCTTTGCCTAATAAATAAAAAACAGCATTGAAACTAAACGAAAATTCTAAAAACATAAAAAGTGACGTCAATTTTTGAAAAATGTTTATATTGCCTTTGAAACAAAAAATGGTATCGTTGTTAAAGGGTAGATTCGAAATAGGTTAAAAATATCAAGCATGTAAATTTTTAGGTGTTAAAACTAAAGGCTTACACTGAAGGTCAAATTTTTTTTTTTTTCAGGCTACCTGGTATTTCTCTATTTCTATCTCTATTGGTCTCTATTTCTGAGACATGTTCAGCTTATTTGATTAAAAGCTCAACATAGTTTCACTAATCCCAAATTTTTGGGGTACCTGTATATAGGTATATATACTTTAGGCGTACAAACTTTAATGAGCAGAAATTTTTGCAAATTTGAGGAAAAATTAATTTTGCGAGCATAAGCTTTTGCAAATCAATAGTTTAAACCAACAGAAATTTTCAGCTAAAGAATTGCTCAGAAGTGACTTTCAAATTTAATTACACAGTTTACTCAATTGACTTTTCAGAACTAAAGAACTTTTCAGTGCGAAGAAATAACCTATTACTTGTTTAAAGTTTCAAATTTGAACATTTAATTTTATTTGTATGGTTAAAGTGGAGTGTTGGGGACTGTTTTCAGTTTGCTTGAAATTTCTCAATTCTCAACTAAAGAAGATTTCTTACACATTTTGTGCAAAACCGTTTTTTGAATTCTCTTCAATTTCAGCAAAACCTATGTGTTAAAATACAAATAAAAATATGAGTGTTTGGAGGTGCTTGCAACCAACTGTAATCTTAGAAAAACAGATTTCTCTGCGAACATCCGTTTTCATCAATCAGAGATGCTGGATTTCAGCTGCACCGCAATGTTTGAAAAAGCACAAGCAACATAAAAAAACTCCATCCAACCATTTGAGAAGAGAAGCACCTTTTGTCTTTAGTGCCGTAAAAAAGTTTCAAGGAAGACACCACGCCTTGCAGTCTGAAGAACCTTTGTTGTTTCAACCGCTTTCTCGTGAAGTTGATCAAGATGACTTGATTGATGATCGATCACAACTTCTGAATGATTTGAAGATCAAACCGACGCATAAGAAGGAAACGGCTTTCATTATACAGCCAAACTTCAAATGGGGTAAAGGACGTTTCTTAACCAAGCTTTCTGATTGTCGATTGTCAGAAGCCAAAGCCTTGGTTGAAAGCATCCAGAGCTGGGGCGTTTACGATTCATGTGTAGAATCTGTTCACGAACACAACCCCAAACTATTCTTTGGATCCGGCAAAATCATTGAATTGTCCAAGCGGATCAGAACTATGATTAACGAGAACAATGTCACAATGGTTTTCCTGAACACTGGTAAACTTTCGCAACGTCAAATCAAAGAGCTGGAAGCTGCGTGGGGTTGTAAAGTGTTCGATCGATATCGTGTTGTGCTTGAACTTTTTAAGGAACGTGCATCAACTAGAGAAGCGAAATTGCAAGTACAACTGGCTGAAGTTCAATATCTGAGGTACAGTATTTGTCTAAATTGTCTAATAGTCTAAATTCAACCCCCTCACTTTTTTCTAAATTAATGTTTCATTGTTGATAAGTTGAGAATTTTTTTTTATTTTATATAAAATTATATCAATAAATTATGTACTGGGCTAAAAATGACAGTTTTTCTCCACCTTATAAGCATTTCAATTCTGGTCTTTAAATTACTGGTCTGTATTTTAGACTTTTCGAAAAAAACTAATAACTTTTGAATCGCTTGAGCCAGAGCGCTGAAATTTCTTTTGTATAATCCACCCATGACACTGATAAAAATTTCAAGAAGATCTGGAGGACCCAAATGATCCAACTTTTTCTGATTCTTTGATGCATCTGGTCTTTAACATCTATTTATTAACTGGTTAGGTCAATATGAGTTAAATGCGCTCTTTTGATTGGTTCTCAAGCGGTCAATATAATACGGTAAAGACCACTTCAGGGAAATGGCTACACTTACAAAGATTTTCGATGATGGGAATCGTGTCATTGAAATATTTCGTCAGTTTGAACACGATTTCAAGAATTAGCGTTGCAATGACTTCTTCTATAGGGTTGACCTCAAAATGAATCGGATGCAAAACGTCAAAAGAAATAACGAAAATCGGGGAAGAATATGTCGCTTTTTTGTAAAATCGAAAGCATTTACATAGACTCACCAGTAAATAAACACAATAATAACTTTTTATCAGTCATTACGGGAAAATATTGACCTTATCCTATATACAGACCTCGCAAGTTCGGTCTGTACTTCGGCTGCAGTCAATATTTTCCCGTATTGACCTCCAAACCAGTTATTATTGTATAAATATTATATATTCTAAACAATAAATTTCTACTCTTTAGTGTTCCTATAAATTTAAGCATTTCTATTGAACTTTCCCTTCACTCTTGAATTTTTTAGGACGCATTTGTCATCCAGCGATTTTGATTATGATCAGCAACGAGGTGGTGGTAAAGGTATAGTTTTGAGTAATTGAGTTATTGAGTAATTGAGTATTATTAATTGTTTTTCAAATTGATGTAATAATAAGTACGCTAAAAAGTCCTTTAAAAAGTCATGGAATTGGTTTCAGTTCCGTCTGTAAAATTAGAATATTGCACCAGTCCTGGAAGGGTCCTGAACTTTACAAAGTTGTAAAAATCAATTGTAATTTCTTTGTTTTACTTTATTACTTCTCTAAAGTTGTAACTTAATATAGTAGTTTTAGCCAATCGGAAGAGGCATATAGCATTTTAATATTATATATATATATATATTTTTTTTTTTCAAGGTATGATGGGCAGTGGTCAGACTTACATGGAGAAAGCCAGAAAACAACTGACTGAAACAGAGACGAAAATCAAGAAGGCATTAGGCCACATCAAGCAACAAAGAAACCAAACTAAAGCTGAAAGAATTAAAAAAAGCATCCCACAAATTGCTCTTGTCGGTTATACTAATGCTGGTAAGGGGTCACTCGATTAAAAAACGACAGTATGTGCGGGCAGAAATTGGACCTTCAAATTCGGACCCTTACAGTGCATATTTCGACCATTTTTACCCGGTTTTAGCAAAGAATTTCAAAATTTTCTCAAATTTCCTACCCTTACAGTGCCCCTGGATTTTGTCAGGACCTTGAAAAACCTACCCTTAAGGGCCGCATATACCGTAGGTCGGACCACATACACATTGGTACCCATTAGGAAAAATACATATGGGTATTTTAAAAGGTGATGTTGAACTTTTCCAGAAAAAGTCTGTACCCCTGTTCAGAATTTCGATTTTGCTTAACATCATCAGCCCCCTGGATATCCATGCTTAAATTCCGCAATTCCGAAAATTATGTCCGACGAATAGTCCGACATTGTTTTGTCCGATAAGGTATACATTCTGTTATACAAACAGTGTAAAAACTGCATACACCGGCATAGATTTTAAACTTTTGATTTTTGTGTTCAGGGAAAACAACTTTGGCCAAGTTTTTATCCAAAGATGCCAAGATGCATCCAGAAGATCGTTTATTTGCAACTTTGGATACTACTGCTCATCAAGGTAACAATATTTATTATAACGGTAATACTCTTTATTCGAAGTAACTTTTGCAAATTTTGGCCAAATTCGCGAAACGCATAGTGTCCCATACCTACAATCTGAATTTTCTACCCCCCCCTAGTTTTTCCCCACCCTGGCTCTAAAATTTTTATCTCCCCCTCAAGAAAGAAAAGTCCTAATTTGACAAAACTTCCTTTTACCTTTAGTTACCAGCATTAATTTTCTATCTTTTCCCGTGCTTCTTTGAAACGTAATGACTCATTCTTTCTTTGCTAAGGAATAGATTGGTGAGAACAGTATTAAATGTAAAGCTGTTCTTTTCCTTGTTTAATTCATTTTTACACACCCGCATATTACAGGCCCCGTGGAACCCCCTTGTTCACTTGAAAATAGGTTCGAAAAAACCGTCATCGGTCAAAAAATAGCATAGATTTTTAACCACCCTAAAAAAAGGTCCGTCCTCGTTGATAAACATAGAAGTGTCACCCCTGGAGGATTTCCTTCTTTTATTTTCAACTGGGTCTTATTGAGCCAGGAAAGTCTTTTTATTCCCCAGGCAAATTACCGAGTGGAATGAATGCATTATTCATCAATACCGTGGGCTACACATCATATTCCCCACCGGAAAAAGGTCCATCTCCGTTGAAAAACATAGGATCCCCCCTAGATTCATATTTCATTTCCACTGACAGAAATTATTTTCGCTGGGTCTTTCTAAGAAAGGAGTTTTTTTATTCCCCAGGTAAATATTACCGAGTGGAATGAATGTATCATTCTCACTGGGTCTTACTGATTTTTTTTTATTCTGTACTGCAGGTAAACTACCAAGTGGAATGAATGCATTATTCATCGATACCGTGGGGTTCATATCAGACTTGCCACACGAACTGGTCGAATCTTTTGCAACCACCCTGGATGATGTGAAAACTTCCGTGAGTTTCTCTCTTTCCTCTACCTTATCTGACAATAAAATGTCGGACAAAAGTGACGACATTTTTTGGAGTCGACTAAAAAATTTTCTGACGAAAAGAAAGTACAAAAAAAGAAAGTTTTTTAAGCGAAAATATTTGTGGGTGACGAAAATTTTGTCCGACGAAAAATTTATTTCGACATAGTTTTGTCCGATAATGTATAATCCAGATCCATTTTCCAACGGCGACTCTGACAAATTGAGTGGTCCATCCGAGGGGGTAACACAAATATCTTGGGGGAAATAAGTGATCATAAGGGGTCTAGAAATCCAAAGGGAGTTTTCATTTTTCAATTGGAAATCTGAGGAGTAACTCAGTGAGTCTAAAAACTCATAGTGGGTGTAAAAACTCATAGTGGGTGTACAATATTGTTCTGGAAAAGCCCATTCATTTTACTGTTGTGTTTTCTATAAAGGATTTGATCGTGCACGTTGCAGACTGTTCACATCCGGAATACGAATTACAACGAAACACGGTGGACGATGTCTTGAAGAAGCTGAAGTTGCCAACACATTTGCTGGACAACATGATTCAAGTTCTCAACAAAGCCGACTTGAGGTACAACTGTATAAGTTTCTACCATGGCGTTCTAAAGCTAAATCTAAGTCAATGAACGCCAGTGTTTTATCTTTCAGCATAAAAATATCTGAAATTAAATTGAAAATTCATGAAATTAACTTCTTAACTTTTCTGAAACTCTAGCCTTAACTTCCTTAAGTTCCTATTAAATTATGAAAAAAAGCCATAATTTTCTTTTTCAAAATTATCATCGGTACCAGCTTGGAAATTCTTAACATTTTTTAACTTTCTTAACATTCTTAACTTTTTGGCAGCTTTTTAAAGCCTTAATGTTCTTATAAAATTTGTTCTTAAATGATGAAGAGAATCTTTTTTCTCGATATTAGTGCTCGATATTTGTTCTTATATATATTTCGAAGGACGCCAGAACAGGAGAGATCAACACTAGAAATTGACGAACGACATCTTCTGGTCACAGCAACCACCGGTGAAGGCTCGTCACAGTTGTTGGAAGCTGTTCAACAAGGTTTGCTGAAGTCAACAGGGCGTGCTCAATACGAAATAAATATCGACCAATCAGGAGATGAGCTGAGGTACGAATCTTTTTTTTTTTAAACACTAAATTAAACTTCTAGAATTTTTGATTATAATTTTTAAAAGTGGGTTTTTCAATATCGGGAGAGTAGTAGTAGTTGAGGTGAATTATTATTCAAATTATGATTTAAAGTATATTTTTTTTGGATCTCTGTAGATGGTATTGAATTCTTTGCTACGGCACGACGTTACAATTGGGGGAAAACAGAATACTTACTAAAGATTAAATATGTGTAATTAGTAAACAAAATCTTTTAGTGAGTTAAACCATAGTGTTTGTTTTCCCCTCGCAATAATTAAATCTTTTTGGTTGAAAAGTATACCACATGACTTTCCGTGGCAAAAAATGCCTTTTAATCAAACTAATTCAAAGAATTAACTTCATGTAACCGGTTAGCTATGTCGGAAGAGTATTCGCCTCGCAATCGAAAAGTTGAAGGTTCGATCGCCCGGTGAATGAGTAGCTCAAAACAGGTAAACTGAATTGTACGTCGTACGTCACTGGGATCTGACGGTAGGTGTAGCGCTCCGCCTCAGTCCGCCCAGAAGTCTGGCGCCAGCGATGTTCGGCACAACGAACTCCTGATTAACCATAGTCAGTATAAAAACACCATTCTGGAAGTATTTTGTATTTGTCTTTTGTTTATATTTGAACTATTTGCCTACGCAAATTGGTTTGTTTTGCTGATCCCAAGAGAGGATATTGGTAACGTGATCAATAAGTAAGCAAATTGACATTTGACTTTGGTTTTTAAGAAAGAAAAAGTTGACAAAAAGTTATATCAATACATTGCCAGATCAGTGAACTTTTTACTGGCTATTTATTAACTTATAATTACTTTTAGTTTTGATTAATTCTCATAGTTGGTTATATCGATACGGAACGGTCATCAGCGCAACTGGCCTCGATGATGGTACATTAGATGTGGTAGCCATCTTGGATCAACCCAATCGTGGTCGATTTGAGAAGCACTTTCATGTGAAACTCAAGACAGCCGGTTGAAACATAATTGTGAGGGTATGGAGCTGCCAAGTTGGGCCCATTGAAGTTTTCCGTAGTAAAGTCTCTTAAACAAGTTTGGAGAATGGAGCAGTTTTTAGAGACTTTGGTACTAAAGAACAACATGGTCTCAATTTGGCAAATGAGTTATACGAGAAAGAGAAACGTTCGGAAACGTTATCAGAAAGGCTATTACTCACAAATCGGGTCACTAAAATGAGTCCCTGGAGTGGGGAATCAAATTTAAAAATTTAGATTTTTTATTTTGAATTTCTGATTTTATTTGATCTTTGAAGTATTCAAATATGTATGTATGTTGATATGTTTTTACTCTAGATTTTAATCTTGTTTTTATTCTGTTTTTAGCCTGATGATGACTATAAAAATCGAAATATTTTGCAAAAAATAAAACTAATATCAATCTGAGACTGAAATGATATTCCTTTAAATATTTTCTTTCTGAAAGATATTTTGAACTTCCATTAAATAAACCATGCAAGCCTGTTGAAGATATTAACATTTTTTTTTGAAAGCTAGATTTACCCCCCTTTGGGTATTCATTATGGTATCTACAGTATTACGTAATCTTTTCTACGGAATAGTCTCAAAAGGCCGGACGTTTCCACGTAAAAGGGTTTTTGTAACCCTTTTCGGGTTTTCACTTGTTCCTCCAGATTTTCCTGAATCCCTCATCAATCTTATACATGACATGAACAGGAAATAGTTATCTTTTTTTTATGGAAAAGCCTACACTCTTTTTTTATAAACATATAGTAAAATCGGGCTGAGGCTCCCTCCATATGCTTAGCAAAATTTCGTTTTTAGCCTCAAATTATGCTTAGGCATATGTTTATCAGAGTAAAACTGAAAGGTCCGTTAATTTTGACTCCCATCTCATTTCCGTTGTTTTTTTGTTGAAAAAATCTACCCTTTTTCCTTTCTTTGTTTTTCTAAAAGTAAAAAAGGCAAAACGATGGAGAGAAAAAAAATCATCCCATCAAGTCCACTTTTGAAATTTGAATGATAAACTTTCTCAACCTGGAGATAATGCTTAGCATTATGCTTAACTTTTTGCCAATTTCAGCCTGAATATGCTTATAACCTGAATATGCTTATGAAAGAAAAGCCTATTCCTTCTTACCTCTATGGTTTTGTACACGTGCTATTCCAGAAATAATGGAATGCAGTGAGTCGAGGAAAGTTTTTCTAAAATTCCACTGAATAATAATTACGTCCTATTTGTTTGTAAATACTTTTTTATTCTTTTTACGAATTACGAAATATTTTTAACATTATTTTCAAAGCATTACAGTATGTTAAGGATTATATATAACTTAGATTTGGGAAAGACGCTTGAATTTCTCGAGTTCCCCCCACATCTTACATCTTTTTTGAAAACAGAAAATATTTCTTCATAAATAAATATTTTTAGATAATTTTTTTTTTTTTTCATTTTATGATGGTTTTGATCGGTTCTTGAAGGTTTACTTCAGTCGGTGTTGGTTGATCTTTTGCCGGTCTTTCAACTTATCTTATTGGCATTTTTAATTGAATTGTCCACGGACTTGTGAATTTAAATGGACGTTCAACGTCTTTTGTTTCATAGAAGCCATCCGTATTGCAAAAGAATAAGAATAAATACGACATAGTTACATAACATCCGTCCAAATTATTGTTAAAAACTTCAAAATACTTTTTGGCCTGCAAAATCCGCCATAATAGCTGATGGAAAACAGAAAATTACACTTTATTAACATTTTCAAATCGTCTTCCTGGCCTGAAATGATTTTTTTGTTGCTTAAAAAAATATACTTGTTGAAGTTTAAAGATTGCATAATAAAGTAATGAACGTTAAAATTCTGCACTCTCAGAAAATAATCTGCAGTTTGAGATTAAACTTTTAAACTTTTTAGTCGGATTTTCTACCTAATGTCGGAAAAATTGTTTCAGTTAATAACCTCATACCAGTAAACAAGCCTTAAAAAAAAGCACAAAAAGTACAATATTACATCATTGCCCTCTGTGGTCATAAAAAGTTTCTTAAGTGCCGAAAAATGAGTTTATTACAAAGCTGATTGATTATTGATCAGAATAAAGTAAAAATATTCCAACTTTTTCGCATATTCATGTCATTATTGACAATTATGTCATAAATTACTACACTTAATTAATGCAGTCAAAATTGAACATTTTGTCCATTAGAACCCCCTAAATTTGAAATTAAGTTTGCAATCGATACATTTTGATAAGGATTAGACCTTGTGTTTTGGCTACCATGTAGTTATTTTACCATAGAGCCTTTTCTAGCTTTGATATTTAGCCTTATCTTGACACGATTGCATTGTAATTTTTATTTTTTATAAAGCCTGGTAACAAAAACATATCATGGCTGGTTTGGGGCCTTCAATTAAACAACTATATTTGAAGTAAGTTGATTCCATTACAAAGTGATACTGAGGGCACTTCCCAAGGTGTTTTGTCTTACAAACAATGTCACAGCGGGTATATTTGCTTTAAAATCGATAAAAAATTCCGTTTTCATTCAATTTTCCATACATTTTTGCAAATTAGAAGTAAAATGAGCATAAAACTACCTTAACAAATATTTTTTTGTTTCAATGAAACAATTTAATAGCTAATTAAGTGAAAATCAAGTTGAAGTTTTGAACTTTTTTGTTTCCAAAAGTACAACTTGCTTTACAATTTGTACTTTTTAAGGCTTATTTTATGTACTTTTTAAGGGTTATTTTGAATTTCTTTATCAAAAAAATAAAATTAAGTTCGCAAATGTGTTTTTAATTTAAAGAGTATAGAAAAATGAATAAACATGCCAAATTTTAGCTTGTAATATTAATTTCGCCAGGAATTAGCACTCATTAAATCTATTGTACTTTTTAAGGCTTACTTTAAAAAAAAACGTAAACTTTTGAAGCTTGTGGAAATATAGTCCTAATTTTTTAACCACGGCCAGGGAAGATGTTCTATTGGGATAGAGAATCAGTATGAAAAGTTTTAGAAATTAACATGCTCTTCATCCCTAGCTGCGACACCAAAATTTTATTGTACTTTTTAAGGTTTGTTTACTGGTAGAGTATTATAATCATTCTATAAATAATAGAACAGTTGAGACTTTTGACATTAGTTTTTCAGTTCTGAACAAATTAATCCCAAGTGACACCTCACTTAATTTCATTGTTTCTTTTTATGATACATACTTAATACCAATACGGACGATTCAAAGAAACAAAAATTAAAGTCCTATGTCGATACTTCAACCCAACAGAATATATCGAAAGTTGATTTGAGCTATGACAATCATTGTATTGTTTTTGTAAGTGTTTAAGCAAAGAGATATATAGTTAGTTTTCGAATAAATTTGACAATGGAATATCTTCATGACCAAAAAACAGACATTCAAAATTAGTACTTGCCAAAAAAGGTTTACTTTTTCCCAATTTTCTCAATGGTAACGAATCATCAAAAGGTCGGGAGTCCAATTTATACTCGATTCGTTACTCTTGAGAAAATTGCGAATAACATCTGTCAATATGCAAATTATGATATGGTGATCTCACATCACGATTATTCAAAATGTTGTTTTGATTCGATCTGAAAACTCCAAGATTGATATTACTACTTTCTCTCTATCTATGTACTTAAATTTTGTTTTTAAATAAACTTCCTCGGTAACAGATCACATCTGAAGAAAGAATTCAATGTCATTTAAACCTTCCTCGTTTGATACTTAGAGGTCGTGGCCTTGCCAATTTGGGACCACTTTTGGGCTCTGACCATAATCAAAAATCAATTTTCGAAATTCGAAAAGATGAGAATTTGGCTGAAAGTCCTTTGAGAAATTTAGCAAAAATCTGCTTTTACAGAATCTTTTTTCACGAATCCCTTCATGAGTAATTAAGATTTTAATTACAATAACGACGTTATGGACTTTAAAAAGACTTTGAAAAAACGTTAATCTCCCCAATTTACAAGAAAAGCTTAATCTGGACGAGGAAAAAATATTTCTTCTTCAAATCTTTTTTAAAGTGTCCACATTTGGTTTAACTATTTAAAATTTTGCAGAAAATTTTTCGAACTTGATACATCAAAAGTTATGACTGTTTTTATATGAAAAATTGGGATGAAAAACTGACAAAAAAACATTATTTTCAAGATTTTGAGACAAAGAAGCCGTAACAAAAATTTTCCGCAAATCTATTTTAGTTCTGCATTAGAAAAACCATCTAAACCAAAAAAAAATTAAAAATGTTTTTTTTTCGCCAAAATTAAGGGCCTTAAAGGTAAAATACTCCTTTTCGCAAAAGTCTTCGTTTTCTTCTTCGTCAATTTTTTTCATTGCCCACAGTTTTGTGGGCTACATAAGGCAGAAATTTATATTTAGTACATGGCAAATATGAAAAATTCACCATGGTCAGATGCCTTAATTGTAGCGGAGGTGGTCAAATTGTTTTTTTTTCACAAGTTTTCACCCCAAAATCATTTCATGTGATGTATAAAAATAATGCTTCTTTTCCAATTGTTTTCACCCCTCCCCATTTTAAGTAAAATATTTGGAATGGTCATTTTATTTTGATCCCCCCATTTTGTGTTTTTTTTTACCTCAGAATACGCACTCCCTTGCAATTAAGCACGCCTTTTTGGGTAACAAATTAAAAAAAATCCGCCTTATTAAGTTCCCACCATAGTTGACATTTTTCATTATCCGTCAAATTAATTTTTCCTCTATCCGCGCGTAGAGTTACGATTCATGTTTCTTCTTTGTTTTCAATGAAGACAAGTTGTGGGGATGAAAATATATCACTTTCTAGCTGATACAAGCCACCGCCTGTCTATATTTATAATCTTAAACTTCACCACAACTTGCCTTCAATGGTTTTGAGGCGTTGAAGGTAAATTCCTTTGACCTTTCACTATTTTCTTTTTTTAAACACGGCAGAATTGAGCGCCATTTGATCAGAAAAAAGTGGTTAGGAAAAACAAGTGATTCTTTGATGGACCTGCCTAGCAATCAAATGAAATCAACCCTTAAACGCCATAAAAAAACTTTGAACGAATGAATGAAGCTCATCGCATTTTTGCACTTTTTTAAAAGTGACTTTTTACTTTAAAAGCTTATAAGGACATGTTTTTTAATTGTTTCGTTTTCAGTGGTCTTGGGATATCATCATTCATTGCTAATATAATTAAGGAACTGAAATTATGCCCTGATAAACTTTAAAATTTTAAAATAATTTTTTCTAAAGCTTTAAATCTGTCCAAAAATGAACCAATACTTAGCATTTTGGTGGGAGCAAATACTTAGCATTTAGATTCAGAGGCTTGTATCTCTCTCAAATATTCTGCAACAAATCTAATATTTTGTACATGTCTTTTTACACCTTTTAAGATTAATACACCTACAAAACCAACCATTAAAAATGGTCGTATGGTCCCAATATGAGCATGTTTTTAGCAATGGGTGTGGTTCTTTATTTATCCACCAGTAAAGTTTAGATAAACACAAAAGTACTATGATATTAATAGTATGTATACTTGAGACATTCAAAAAGATAGAAAAGCCAAATTTGGCCAATATAAAGCATTCCAAGGTCCTTTTACGAGCAAAAAAATAGCATTGAGTGAAATTAAGAGTTTTTGAAGGCCATGTCTTATGCAAAAATTTCATAACCTGAAGAGTATTTTTATTTCATGGCTTACGATTTAAGTGCTATTTGATGCTTATATAATTCATGAAGCTAAAAAAGTCTTTTCTGTGGTCTTTGTCATGGTTAATTGGACCAAACATGACCAGTATTTTAGCATTTTATATCTTATCGAAAATGTTAAACTTTTGCTCAATTCTGGACCCTGAAAAAATTTTGATCATCAAATACATTATTAAAACTGTTTGATACACTATTGAACAGAACCCCCTAAGGTTATTTTATGTTTCTAGGTCTCAAAATGAGGTAAAATTAGCAAAAGTTAGACAAGTGTTAAGTTGATTTTAGTAAGAGAAGCAGTAGAAAAATGCTAAAATTAGCTCTAAACGGGCCCTTTAACTGCTTAATTGTCATATTGGTGTAAATAACCTGGTTACTAAAGCTATTTCAAAAGAAGTTATAAAAGTTTTACACCCACTCCAGCCTTTTAATTAGGTGTTTTGACAATTATTAATAATTCTGCTGCAGTATTTCCAGTATAAAAATGCTAAATTTAGCTTCAAATGGGCCCTTAAACTGCTCAATTGTTATATATAGGTGTAAATAACTTGAGTATTTTTAACTATTTCAAAAAAAGTTATGGAAGTCTTATAACAAATCCAGCCTTTTAATTTGGTGTTTTGGCAATGTTTTTCATTTGCTCATTGCTGGCCCCTACAACAGCTAGAATTTTGGGAAAAGAACCTTTTGGGGTCCTATCATCACTACCGTCCTGTGAAAATTTTGGACCCCTAAATCACCCCAATCAAAATTTAGCTTTTTTAAAAATGCCAAAAACAAAACAATTAAAAAACATGTCCATAATACTTTCAAATAAAAATTCTTTAAAACAAAAAACGAAAGGCTAACCTTTCCATATATCTAAACAGAATTGTTATAACTTTTACCAACATACCTTAAAGGTATTTAATTTTACAGGTATTTAATTTTGCAATTTTGCCTGATTTTCACCTGATTTCTTTCATTTTCCTAGGGGTTCTAGGCTGAAAGCATCAAATAAAACATTTTGCGGGTATCTAATTTTGCGATTTTAACTTTTAAGGTAAAGTTTTTATTTTATCTCAACAAACTTTCAGCTGGAGCATCGTCAAAAATTCATGTTTTGATTTGAAATTTTCACTGTGGCCTATAATCATGTTTCTCCATTACCCTGTAAAACGACTTTTCAGGGGGTAAAGCTAATAAAAAATATTGGTTGAAAAAGCAAATTTAGCGTAAAAACCTGTACTCTTTTGCTAATAACTTTCAATAAAAAGCTTCCCACATCAAGCAGCTTTAAAGGAACCTTATTCTACCTTTTATCTTTCAGAAAAACCCAAATTATTGATCTAAAATCTTGCCCCCATAGTGCACCAGCCCTCAATCTAAACCCCCTGCCTGATCTCATTTTAAGAAACGCATTTTATCCGCAGGATTTCAAAACCCATATTATTCTTTGAGATATGATCAAAAGTTTAGACATCGTTACTCTTTTACGCATTTCCAAATGTAACACCTGTCAGGAAACTAGCCATTTTTTTCTGATCAAATGAGGCTCAATTTTGCTGTGTTTAACAAAAGAAAGTAGTGAAAGATCAAAGGAATTTACCTTCAATGCCTCAATACCATTGAAGGCAGGTTGTGGTGAAGTTTAAGCTTATAAATATAGATGGCGGCTTGTATCAGCTAGAAAATGATTTATTTTTCTTTATCCCCACAACTTGTCTTCATTGAAAACGAAGAAGAAACATGAATAGTAACTCTACAGAGAAGAGCACGGCCGCGCGGGTGGTCCGCTTGAACTCGGTCACATGATCTTGTATTTGTTTTTCAATTGGTCCTTGATAGTCTACAATCTGCCACAATGCCACAAGAGCTGGAGCCAATGGGCCGCGCTTGCTCCACGTGTAAAACAACAATCGACAACATAACTCCAAAACAATGAAAAAAAATCATGATGGTAGTACCAAGTTCATTGGTGCTTTTCTCCTGTGTGTTCAGGGGTGTTAAACAACAGCAAAAATAGTAAGTTTTTGACACTAAAAAAAGACACTAGTTTCCTTAATTGCATGTGGCTCACCTACCCTGTCTAGGTTATTGTGTCACCACACTCCCTTGATGATTTTCGAAGGAACACACATAAGTATTCCAGCATCGTCTGGGAGGTTTTCAAAAGAGTCCACAGACTGCATGGGATGTTTCAAAGAGTTTCCATAGAAGTAAGATTTTAACGGCATACTACCGTAGATGGCCCTGGTCCTAACTCTGTCAGCCCTATTTTTGAAAGGTGGTTCTCTTTGTTGGTGAGCTTTTTATTGTAGGTGGAAAGATAAAAGGTCAAAGTAAGTAAGTAAGTAACTATTTATTTTCCTTTTTTAAAGAGAGTAAAAAGTACAGAAAACATAATAATGTTACAAAAAAAGGAGGGAGACTGCCCTATAGCCAAGGCTAATATAAAAGAACTGTGGCCACCTGAGCTCCTAACGTTTTTACATGTTATAAAGAAATAAATTTTTAATTTTTAGTTTTTTAGGTTATAGGTAAAAGAACAGGAAAGGAGAAAAAAGTGGGTGCTCAGTATGCCCCAAGACAGTGATCAAAGGCAAGAGATTTGACTAGATCAAGATTGGATAAGCTCAGGTCTGTATTAGGATTAGCTCGCTGAAGACAATTCCACTGCGTAATGGCAACTTTCGAGAAAGATTTAATGCCAATAGAAGTTAAACTTTTAACTTTCAAAGAGAGCCAATTGATGGAGTTTTAGGGCAGGGGTGACAGATATAGGACTATCTATGGTAGTGCATCTGACCATTACAGCCTCAAGCCGTTAAAAAAGGAAAATTGTTTGTTGATGGCCCCTTGTAAGATGAAGTGTGCGTGTTATTAAATGTTAAATTAATTTTTATGATCGTCTGTGTGATTCTATGGTTCTATTGTTTCAGATAAACTACCATGGTAACAGCACATGGATTCCCACGAGTATAGTTTTGTAGTAAATATTTGTTTGTGTGTTACAATTCAATGTAACGATATGCTACTAATTTGGGAGTTTTTAAAAGTATAATAAGCATTTTTCTATAATATTCTCAACCATTGTTATATCAGTCAGAGAATCCATCCAAAAAAGCGTCCTCATAACATTACAAAAATTAAAATTAGTGTCAACTTTTTACGAAGGAGTTTGCAAAAAAAATAGGTTTATAAAACGATGCAAACACTTACAACCAGACGTAACTAATCGAACGTAATCGAATTTAATCGAAATTAATTAGTTCGATTAGTTTTCGATTATCGAATCTATCTAACATGTATCGAAGTAATCGA
>JAUJPO010042599.1:0-17682 GCA_032270745.1 Tiaropsis multicirrata
TACAAGAAACGAAACTTCAAACACACATGCCAACGCCGAAGATCCCAGGATACAAGCCCACAAAACGTGCAGACAGATCTAGTTTATTGTCAACTTGAAAAAATAAATGATGATACAGTGTGGGTTGATACGAGAGAGCACGATAAACAATTTAGATTCATACCTTAGACATTGTTGAATTTATTGTATTTATTGTTTATATATTTTAAATTTCGTGTAATTTATTTAAAAATAAAAAATACCATACCCCTGGTATGGAAGTCAACACTGTTCATCTCCTGTATCCGCCACTGAACTTTATAGTAGCGAGGTTACTTTAAGCGAGATGGATCGAAGGAGGACGGCAAATAGCAGACCGCGACCGCTGTGCCGCAAAATCCAGGACGCTGTTTGAACGTTCTCGTTTACATCTTATCGGCGTCCCCCGATTTATCTCGCTTAACGTAACCTCGCTAATTTCCCTACCAAACCTCCAGTTCCATCGACAGTAAAACCGGAAAATTTAAAAGAAAGTAACAACAAGCAAAGCCCGAAGAAAGTTTCGAAAACTAGATAAATATCGAAACGATAAATATTATGATTATGTGTTCTTTATATACTGAAACAAAATCAATAGAGATAAGACTTTACCCGCCAATAACCCCTTTTTCATCAAAACAAAGAACCTTTATTGGCCAAGAACAAATCTTTAACTATTTTCGTATTTGAAAATAAAATTATTTCAAGTGTAAGAACTTATCCCAAGATTTTTTCTAGGTCTAACCTAACAACCTTTACTTGTGTAAAAAAATACTAAAAAACCAGTACTTGTTTTACAGATCATGGCATGAGAGTGGGCGGGAGTAGACCTAGCATAAGTTCAAGAAGAGGAAGAAGAACCGGGAACATGGAATTCAGTTCTTAAAAACAAATACATTAAAGACATTAAAATGGAATCAATGATCTATTATGTATTTAAAGCTAACTGCTTTCGCAATCTCACAAGCCTTTTATCCGGAGGGGTGGGGGGGTACTTAGGCAAAAAAAGATATCTGATTTCAATTGGATTATTTAAGAGGCCCCCAGCAGTTTGCGTGATGACGTGATAGGCCTTTTTTTGATTCGTGATGGCGTGATTTTAAATTTTAAAGTGCGTGATTGCGTTATCTAAGTTGCCTACGTGATCGTGATAAAGAGAAAATTTTAGTCGTGATTGCGTGATTTATGTTCTTTTTCATAAAGCGTGATAAAGAAATTGAACATTAACATACCGACGTTGAAAATAAAAAATCATCCCCTTAACGTTAGCTTTTTTTCTGATAAAATCTTTTGCAAGAGTCTTGTTTTAGCCAATCTAGATAGGCTAATTTTGAAAATCTTTCTGGCTCGTTGGCGGCTTTTTTATAAGAATAACTCCTATAAGAACATGAGGGTGAAAATTGCCATAATAATTTGCGTGATGGCGTGATTTGAAAGGTGACTGAGGGGCCTCATTTAAGCGCTTTAAGTGATGTGAAGAATGTAAATAGAAGGATAATCAGCTTAGTAGGGAAATAAAGAAATGGAGAAAGGTGTTCTTCCTTTTTCGCTCAATAATGTAATATCTCCCTAAACTTTTTTTTATTAGAAGATAGTTTACAAAAACATCGAGCCTGAGATTTAGAGGAATCTTTCCCAAAACTATGAAGAACTCAAAATTTGAGCATGTGAATTTTCCTAATGAAAGCTTAGACCAAGGAAGGATTTAAGACATATATCTTTAAGGGTGGGTGGGATGGGAAATCTGAGAAAATGTGGATCAAATTTTTATGTTCTTATAAAAAACGTGTATATTAGTAGGAGCCCCACTATCGCGGGCAAGTTACGGCCTGTGCAGAAAAAATTCGATAAATCAGAAAACGAGTGACGGCCAGTTATCCCACCCCTTTTCAGGGAAAAACTTCTGATTTGTCATATTATTACCTTTCCATAAAGTGCTGGGCCATTAATTCTGTTTCAGCCATTTTGGGAAAATCAAGGAAAAACGCTTTTTGCTGACATCAGCATAAAATTAAAATGCTAATAACTGTTCGAATTTTTATCGAAATCTACTCAAATTTTGTCTGGAGATTAGGTTAAGCAAAATCTTTCATTTCCAAAATAGAATTTTTCAAAAAATTGATGACGTCAGCAGAAATCAGCAATTTTTGTTTTTCCTTAAAAATACGTAATCAATTATTTTGAACGAATTTTTTTGCAGATGAAAAATTTATGTCAACTCTATCTGTATATCAATTTTGAGCTCATTTCGATTAATACTCCAGGATAATTAGCATTTTAAATTTTTGCTGACGTCAGAAAAAAACATTTTTCCTTAATTTTTCCAAAATGGCTGAGCACTTTCAATAAGGGGAACGAGAATCAGTGAAAATCTTTTACAAAAAAAGAGTGGAACAACTTGCCGTCGCGTGATATGTGATTTGTCGTTGTCATGGAAATGACCGATATTTTAACCGACGACAGCTTAAAATACTAATAACGCCTGGAATTTTTATCAAAACGAGCTCAAATTTGGCATGTAGGTAGAGTAGATCAAAGTCTTTTATTTCCAAAAATAAAATTTTGAAAGAAATGATTACGTCAGCATTTTTAAGGAAAAACGAATATTGATGATTTCTGCTGACTAGCCCAGGTGTCCTTAAAATCCTAAAAGGAGAGCAAAATTAGCGATTTTGAGAAAGAATTTTGAAAATTTAAGTAATGTTTGAAAACGGTCCTCCAAATAAAACAACCGAAATTCTTTTGCCACCCTCAGGGGGGAAGGGAAATTTATTTTCGAATAAAAAAAAAATCCTCCACTCCACCCCACTTTATCTTTATGACTGACCACTCCCTTATTGCATTGGGTCGCCTCATTTGTTGAAATTTGGGAAAATTAACAAACACTATAGTATGGGGAAAAACAACAATGAAACGAACAAAAGAAACTTGATTTACAGTATGACATTTTCAACCAGCATTTGCGCCACTAAATCTACCACCAAAAAGTACAAAATCTAGTGAATACGTCATATATTTTTCATCTGATAATTATCAAACTATGTTTGAAATGAACAAACAACAACAAAAACAACAACAAAATTTTGAGTACCTTCTGTATCCGTCTCTGCCAATGGCAAGAGAAGGGGATCTTTAAATTTAGTCCCGGAAATTTACCATTTTGAAATTTTCGTGTTTTTGCGACCCTACCAGGGATTCACGAAAGCCAAAAAAGGTACCCTGTCCAGTGGCACTTCCCTGTCACAATATCCTAATAAAAAAAGAACGTCTTTTTTAAATACAACCACGCTTTCAGCAGCAAATGCATGTTGGGTGACACGCACGTAGAAAGTTTATAATCTTTTTGTAATTTATTTTCGTAAATAAATATCCTCTACATCCGCTTTGTGATGTAAGGACTGCGCAGGTTACCACCGACTCGCGGGAAATCCCCTCTAAAAATGAGAAAATACAATGAATTATCATACGTGATGCAGCTTTAGCCTCTAATCTCTAATAATTAAAAAATCAAAAATACAGAATTGATGCCATCCGATTATGACGAAGCATTTTTTGATAATTATGCAGGAGCCATGTCACTTGTTTAGACAGGTCACATTGTGCGACACGTGTCTATCAAATGTTTTGTCGGACAAGTGAACTGTCTAACAAGTGGGATTAACCCTTATGGTGTTCTATCCCATATAATGTTGATTGTGTGTCCTAATTTGAAATATTTCACATTTGATTAGTTTCGTCTTAAAGTCTCTTTATTGAATATAAATACAAAAAGTTATTAATAGGCTTTATAGCCAACAAACCTTTCCCGATTTAATATGACATATCAAAGACAAACCGGCTTTATCCCGATTTCCTGTTAGATTAACTTGGGATTTATCTAACAGGTAGAAGTTACGTAACTTATAACTTACTGAACCATTTTAATAACACACAAAACGAAACACATACACTTTTGTGGGATTTTTTTAAATGAACTTCTGTTGGAAGTAACGTCGACATAACCAGAACATATAATAACCAGTAAAAGAGAGAAATTTGGCAGAAACTAGCAAAAATATAAATTGTTATTCGATTCGTGGTCATAAACGACCAGAGAGACAACGTGGGAGAAATTTAGTCAAAACGTTTTGGATGGGATATGGGATTCAATATATTTGTGGCAATAATAATAGTAGAATTGGCCATTAAAAACAGAAATCGTTAAAAAAACATCAGCGTGGTATTAAGAGTCGGTGCCAAGTAAAATTGTGTGGTGTCGGAATACATCATGATAAATGATTGATTTTCACTCTATTCGTGAAAACACCTATCCGATGGGACCCCTCTGGTATCCACTTGATAAATAGATCCAAAAGACTTGCCCATCATGAATTGGACTTATTCAGAAAGAAAATCCATATGCCCTCTGTTGTTGACGATGTCGATTTTTCTTAACACCAACCCCCCTGGATATCCTTGGTTCTCAAATTCTTACCACCCTGGATATTCTAGGATATTGAAAATTTTGAACCCCAACCCCCTGGATATCCTATATCCTCAACATACGGACTTTTTCTGGAAAAGCCAATTTCGTCCCTACTGGAAAAAAAAGGCGCATTCCCATTTAAGAAAATAGAAACATTTGATAGTTCAGTCCCCTCTCAATAATTATCAAACAAAATGTGACATCCCTTTAAAATGTTGAACATATAGATATAGTATAGATATAGATTCTGGTATTTTCATTTGAAAAGATTTTGGCAAAAACGACGGTCGGGTCGGTGAGCAGGTATTTTACTTTCATGATTGACTAACCAGAAGGTACGAAACGTTGTTTTGACGTCCAACCAACATTATGTGTTCTACAACTACAACGGCAGAACATTATTTTGGACGTTGTAAGGAGCTTGAAAAACGTCATATTTGTTGGGTTGAGGAACACCAGCGAAATAATATCACATCAAAAAATAACAAACTTTTTTTTAAGCCTCTGTATATTTTATTGCAGAAGAAAAACAATTCTTATCTTGCAAAGTCTTTCAACAGCCTATATAAATTATAATATATGATTATGAAATATAAAATATATTATTACTTTTAATGTTTACAAGCGCATAGTGAATTAAAGATTATTTAGAAGACTACCCGTTCAAAGTGCCCAAATACAGATAAACCAAAAGGTTTCAAAAGAGGTCTACAGAAAATAATCTTAGTTAGAAAAAGTCTATGGGAGCCTAATGAGGGTATTTTATTCGTATTAATTTTCGCGAATTCGCGATTTTTTGCTGGTTACGTGAAAATTTATCTCGCGAAATTGCGTGGGACTGTCGGTTCGCGAAATTAAATCCACGCGAAATTTTTAAAACTACCATTTTAGCTAAAACAGTTGTCAAAACCATACAATTGGTAAAAAATATGTCCATTTTCAGCTCAGGGTCATTCGCGAAATACAAACCGCACAGTCGCAAAATTAAAATATTTCGCGACTTTTTTTGCTTACGAAATTTCATCTCCCGAAAAAATTAATACGATGTGGGGAATTATGACGTCAAACAGTAAACTATCCATGAAGTAATACAAAGATGAACTTTCTAAAACCGAAAACTAGCTACTACAGGAATAGAATCTTTTGTATTCGAAAATACCAAGAAAATGAGAGAAAAGCTGACAGAGGGGGGTTAAATGAGTTCTAAAAACTGTAAGTAAGTAAGTTACACAGTAAGCATGATCTAGTAAAAGAGGGAGAGACAGGCTCAACTGAATTAGGTGAACAAAATGATGTGAACAAAATGCAAAGGGAGAATTTAAACCCAATGGGAGTATATTCTTTTTACTTTGGGGGGGGGGGGTACTTAAGGGTTGAAAAACACGAAATTTGAAAATCCTTCCCTCGTAGGGTTCCTTTTTTTGAAAATTTGAGAAAGAAAAAAAAAGGAATTTGAAAAAACTTTATTTGGACGTTGGAACAACGCCGTGTGTCTGCTGGGGGTTAACTTTCTATAGGAAAAAAAAACTCCTTCAGTCGCTACATATTATCTCTCGCTTCCTCATCTTCGTCGTCAACAGACCAATGTTGTGCTTCCCCTGACAACATCAAACAATACAAAATGGTACCGATGACGTAAACAAAAAATGTCAACCAAAACACGACGATCCATTCTGAACGAAGCTGAAAATTTGAAATGAAAAAGACAGAGTTTTATAATTGGTCGATTCGGCGTGACGTAATTTTCACCCATCTGAAGTCAAAACGAAAAAGTGCCCTTCAAAAATATCTGAGTACAGGGCTACTTAGTAACACTTCTTACTTACTTGAGACCTGTTTCAATAGCTGCACATTTTAGTTGATTTTCGGTGGGTTTTTTGTTAGATCGGCACTGATCTCTATTTAAGCTTCTTGTCATTTATTTAAGCCCATATAATTTGACATCTAACTTACGCATATCATGAATACGGAATGAAAACTATCACAAAGTCCGACAGACCGGTTTCAATGACGCAACCGGCTTCTACAATTTAATGGTATTTTACCTTATTTTCCGTCATGAATCCAACAAAAAGCGGACTCAAAAACCCCGTAGTGGTTCCAGCCGTGTTCGTAATCCCCATCACGATACCAGATAAGCCAGGCGCAATATCCAAGATGTTGACTTCGTAGCCACTGTGTAAAAGACCCGACATGGCCACACCCAAACACATGCTGACGACCGCAATAACTGGCGAGTGAGAGTACCCAGTGATAACGATCATAATGGCAGCTGATATTGAGCCTGATGTAAATAAAAAAAGTTAAAATTAAAATTTCAAAAGATTATGCAATTTTAAATTGGTTAAGTAATTAATTTGTTGTGGTTAAGAGTTAATAAGAAATTTAAAAGTTGGGTAATAGAAAGAGGGTTAGGTGCGTCCTACTAATACAAACACAAACACAAACACAATATAGAATAAAGTTTTACTAAATTTGCTTAATTTCTGGTAACAAGTGCATTGATCAATTAATTGACCGAAGTCTTTTGTATAATTAAAATATAAAAGTTATTAGGACCCAAGGATATATGACACAATACCGTATTGTTATTTTGAAGATTGTCATGTCTTATTATCCATGATATGTGTAAGTTAGCATTACGTCATTTTTCCTAACGGAAACCGTCGAAAAATCCGGATTTTGCCCTCTTTTTGTGCAAAAAAATCCGGAATTCAGCCTCTATTTTGGGTGTTCCCGTTAGGAAACAGACTCAAAATCAAAATAGGTGAAAGCCAGTGCTGCAGTGGATTAAAGTAGATAAAAGTGGTATAAAAGCACTTAGACGCGTTTTTTCATCCTTAGTGTTTAAAAAGATCAAAGACTTACCTAGTGCAAAAAACAATCTTCGAACATTGATGGTCGACATGTATTTATAACGCAAAAAATCAGCAATAACTCCTCCCAAGGGACCAACTATTGCTTTCAACAAAAATGGTAGCGATGCTATGAAGCCCATCTAAAAATGTAAACAAAACCAACATATGAATTAGCTTCCCAGCTCAACATTATTGGAAAATTATATTTAATACAAAAGGGACACACAAGTGTTTATTTTCCTAGATTTCCTGAAAAGCTGTGAAAAAAAAAGTTGACCAGAGAGAAAGGCAAATCTTTTACCCGCACGTAGTCTAAATTATCGTTCAATTAAAAGATTTTTGTTTCACAATTAAACGAAGAAAAGAAATACGAATTTTGGTTCTAGCGTTTTCAATTTCCACTTTTCAACCTTCCTCAAATGAAGATCTGCTAATTCCACTGTGGAATTCCGCAGGACTAGTGCTAATAGTGTCTGCAGCATCGAGAACTTAATTCCGCATTGTTTTTGCGCATCTCTACAATAGACCAAACTGAGACGGGAAAAAAATATACAACTAGAATAAACTCTACCAAGAGAATTCTCAAATAGATGTATTCCCAAAATGACATAAAAATGTCGCACTCCACACCTTAGAGAGGACTACTTTAAAAATGTGTTGCTTCAAAAAATCTTTCAAAACGTAAAATAACGCTAATCTCATTACAACTACATAAAGAGTAGCGTACAGAGCTTCAACCAAGACAGGCCGGTTTTCACTCAGCGCGTGCAGCTCTCATCTTTTTTTTGTACTGGAAATTCCTTAGAAAAGATTACGTCATTTAAAAAAGGGGCGTGCTAAAAAGCAGTTCAACTTTTTCGACATCTCAAGACTTGTAACGTCATTTTTAACCAATAGAATGGCTTCATTTATTTTATAGGCCAATGTTGGTCTAGTATTACGTCATTTATAATACTCACCGTTTGAATATCAAACTTCATGATATCCATTAAAAAGATGGGTAGACAAATCAATATGGTGTACAGTCCCCAGTCGTTGGTAATGTTTCCGATAACAACCGCCCATACAGCTTTGGACGATAGCATAGTACACCAAGGAATTGTTGTGCTCTGAAAACATCATGAATTTATTGATCAAATTTGGACCGAAGTCTTTTGCAATTATCATCTAATATTAATTTCGCATTTAAGTAGCTTTATTCTGCTAAATTTATCTGAAGATTCGAGTGTGTTTAAATTCTGCAAAATTTTAGTCGGACGAAATTATTGGTCGAAAGATTTTAGTCACCTCCAAATATTTTAGTCACTTCTATCCGACTAAGTTGTTAAAAATAGCCAAGTTAAAACAAAAACAAAATTTTAGCCACTTTTGTCCGGACTAAGTTTTGTCCGATAAGGTATTCCCTCTGTAATAAAAGTTCGAAGAGGAAATAAACAGAACAATAGTGTTCTTCGCGGAATTACCTTTCTAGAAACGGTATGATTCTCTATATATTGTCGTTCTTTTTTGGAGATGGTTGGATGAGTAGCAGGTGTAGAATGAACCACCAAAAACCATAAAATGTACCACACAATTCCAAATAAACCTAAAAAGATCATGAAAAATAAAGAAAAATCTCTTGAAGATACCTAGCAGACATATGACGTGTTTTCGACGTTCTTTCAACGTCCAAATAATAACGTTCTGACGTTAGAACAAAGTTGTTCGTCCTTTCGTGTTTACTGCGCTGCTGCTGGGTACGTGACTTTATTTTAGAAACCTGGATAAGTATCCATAAGTATCCATGACAACCATTACATAATCTTTCCTTCCACGGAAATACCACGGAAATATCCTAAAAATCCGGGGGTCATTGCCACTTGTTTTGAATTTCGTAGAAAATTAAGAAAAATAATCTTACCAAAACAATAGAAAACAGACGACCAGCCACCATCAAAGCCATACTTGGTCAACAGTCCAGTCAACGGCATTGTCACTACAGTACCAACGTTCATACCAGCTAGGGCAATGGTAACTAGAGTGGTCCTCTCCGGCAGCGGTGCCCAGCTTGCCCAAATCTGATGGTTGCAAGGTAACATGACGCCCTGCGGTAAGAAATATTAATGACGTTTTGCAAACCCATCAGGCACGGATCGTTGTTTTAACGTCCAAACAACGTTAGCGCTATCAACGTCAGAACCTTATTTGGACGTTGAAACAATGTTGAAATAACGTTGTGTGTCTGCTGGGAAGAATGAATAGAATATCATAATTCATAATTAAAAAATACCGAAAAAAAGAATTTCTGAAAACTACCCCTTCTAATATCCGGGAAAAAAGGGGTGCGATATCGGAGAGCCACTAACCCTTCGGACATGCAACATTTCTTGCGTATTTTTGTGTTACTTTGTGTTTAATTTCATACTTTGTGTTTCATTTTCCACTACGTTTTAAGACATAAACCCTCGGGCAGGAAATCGATATCCTCAACAGGGGGTCTAAAATAGACTTTAGAATTATCTCTTTCACGAAAACGCATTTCGAATACTTTAAATAATTTCTTTCTTACATCGAATATAAAGAATATATATAATACTTTTTTAGTTACACACCTTGGCAGACATAGAACGATTTTCCCACTAGCGTTCTGACGTCAGAGCAACGTTGTTTTGACGTTAGAACAATGTTAGAAAAACGTTATGTGTCTGCTAAGCAGCGGAAAGGAGCTTGAGCGTTAATGTAAACAAAGAAAAACTATAAAATGTAAAAGAATATAATTGAACTTTATAATTGTACACTTAAACTTACCAAAACCAGACCTTCTAAAATTCTTAGAACAACCAACGCCCATACACTAAAACGTGTTGCGAACGGCGTGAAAATGGTAAGAATGGAAGCCAGTAAAACGCCTACACCAAAGATGCGTGTTCCGCCAAACTTGAGGGCGAAATAACCACCAGGGATCTGCAGGAACATGTATCCATAGTAGAAAGAACCGAGTACAACTCCTAAAATGTGAAAACAAATTGTGACTTCGTGTGATTGATGGGTTGGTTTTTACGAAATGGACTACTCTAGAAAGAAATGTGTGTAGGGGTAGAGGATGTGTAGGGGTCAAGCCAATGCTTCCACGGGGGTAAAACTACTGTCCGCGAATCAAAAAAGAAAAGAGTCCGAAAATTAGAGAAAAAATAGACCCTTTATTAAAAGAAATGATGACCGCAATTTACTTTGCATTTAAAAGCTTATCATGACTTTAAACTAAATTAATATAAAATATTTGTCACTGACCTTGTAGCCTGGATGACCAATTAAATTCTGGAGCCTGTGTATAAAAAAAGAGATCAACAATTTCAGTCATAAAACAACAGAGAAAGATGCTCTTCCAATGCATTATATATAGTTTTAATAAAAAATATTATTATAAATAGTCACTAACATTAGTCACTATATACCGGGTGATCCGCCCGTTTCCGCCCTTTTCCTGGTGTCTTGAGGCCGTACAAATTATGCAAAAAAATCAAATATTTCTTCAATTGATAGAAGAATGCCTCATTGGAATTTTGAGGCAATGAACTTTTTTAAATTAGATTTAAATACGTTTGAGTTTGTCGACCCAGTAATAGACATATTGGAAGTTTATCGTGGATTGGATTACGAGGCTACGTTTGGAGAGATTTTTCTCCCAATATCAGCATTATTATTTACCAAGTAATGAACCGTTTTTAGTTAAAACAGATCCATGACGTACCGAGCTGTCAAAGAACTTGGCAAAAATCTTTAAAAGCGGAAAATTAAATTAAAGAATTCACAACTTACCACCGTGATGGGGACACCATTTCTGACGACCGTGTGATTATTGACCATTGCTCCTATGGCAACATTTAAATTGACTCGGACAGCATACATGTTGACAAAACCCATGAACATCATAATAGCCAAAATGTAGCGCTTGGGGAGGAAAACATCAGGCGCGTCCGAATCATTTATTGAAGACGATGTGCTATCTGCCCCACCGGAAGTCCCCGGTTTCCGGCCCCGTTCCGGAGTTCCAATACGGCGGACGGATAAAAGTTTCGCGTTTTCACCAGTTTCATCAATGTTCCTCGGTGTGCTATCTAATGATGCAGACGATTCATTAGCCGCTAGATCTTTCGAGTTTTTAGAAGTGTCATCCAGGCTAACTTCTTCTTCTCCGTCTGGGGTAGGTTTTGAGTTTTTATTTTCATTATTATTCGTATGAGTCTTTCCATTGCGTCGCTTTTTGTTTTCCTTTGCGTTCCCCTCATCAAATAAACCTTGAAAAGCAATGGAGTTCGAGAGTCGTCTGTTAAGGTTTTCCTGGTCCATTTTTTTCTTGTCCGGTATAACAGGCAACGCGATGGAGTTCGATAATCGTTTATGAATCACTCTTCGAGGTGATCTTTTCTCTTCTCCAGAGATGCTGTATCGTTTTCCACCGGAGCGAGCTTTTTTGGAGCCTCGTTTTGGCGATGACCTATCAATCGTAGCCTCATTTTCGCCACCTTCGTTATCAAAGTTTTGTCTAGTTTCATACGTACGATTGTGTTGTCCAGGGCTTAATCTTGGTGATCCGGAAACCTGGTATGTCCGGTCACGTTTCGGAGTTCCAGTACGCCGGTCCGAGTTTTCACTTTGGTCGTTATAATAATACGAGAAACTACCGTTTGGTGTCCGCGTCGTACGGCGGTCCGGACTTGCAGGATGCGTCATGTTTTTTTGTCGTCAATACTCGAATGAATCCTGCTTCACATATCCAATAAAAAAAATCCCTTGTAGTAGATATGAAAAAATAAGCTTGAAGGTACCAATTACGAATTACTGTAAGATGATTATCAATTAATTACGAATAATATTTCAATTATTTAAAACCTCATTTACAGCAATTTCGATTCAACCTGTTTTTTTCTAAAGATAGTAATTATAATGGAAAAAAAGTTTAAACGCAAGAAAATGTTTATATGCTTCAGTAGAGAAACAATAGTTTAGTCTGTTTCCGCGACTTTTATGCTGAAAATAGTATAAAATTGACTTTGGTAAAAATGCTCCAAAGCTATGTTTCCCTTTGAAAATTAATTTCAAGCAAAGTAATATTTAAAAAAATCCAAATTTTGATCTCTCCAAAAAAGATTATTTGATATTGCATTTTTTTTTTTTTGAAATATCAAATTAAAGTTTAAAAAAAATAATCAATTGATCTTGATAATGAATTAAGCAGTGCTGAAGATGAGCTGCGCTTTGTTTTGAAAACTTTTGGAACATCGGAAACATGACCAGTTTCTACTAATAACCGACCGCACGCACAAATCGGTGTAATCTTGTCCCCGCGGCCGCGCGTATTATAGCTTCGACAAAATCTTTAAATTTGGTGAGATTTTTGAAAAATAAAATGTTAACTTGAATAAAAGGTTATATACTTGTAGAAAATACAACCTAAATTTTCTTAACGGACCCCGCCCCCGCCCCCCCCCCAAAAAAAAAAAAGCTCTTGAAACTGGTCTGTTGAATATTATTGTTTGGGATATGTATTTTGATAATGTTTCAATAATGCACTATTTAAATTTATAAAAGTTTTCCTTCTATCGAAGATAGATTAGGTACACTTTTCCTATTGAAATATTAGAACAAAAACTAAAAACTAAAAGTAATTGTATATTAAGGATGGAATATCTTAGTAAACTATTTTGTAAATATTTTTAGAGAGATTTTTCAAAGTCTTGCAAAAGTATCATTTTGCTTTTTTGAAAATTTTGTCAAGGTGTCACATGGAAAACCAAAGTGATTTAGGAGAGACTTGGCAAATAGAATCCGTTTTGATTCGATAAAACTTAGAAGTATAACGATAGAAATTTTGCAATGTATTATATCATCGTTCAGGCTAGATGTGAGATTGTGAGATTGTGAGTGGATCTGATTATTATCAATCCATGAAATTAAAGTAAAATCGCCAAAAATCGTTATTATATAAAATGTTACAAATATTTTATAAACATGAAATTCAGACCGCTTACGCCCTAGAGGCAGTGGTATAGGTTTATTTTGCTTAAGTGTTAAGAGATGTTCCTTTACTCCCCGACAAATACTTCAAATAAATCTTTCAAAGAAATTAACTGTTTGTTTATCTGCGTACTGGAAAAATTTTGTCGCTTTTCAAGGGATGTCTCGTCAAAAATTTCCGATATAGAGGACTCAAAGATGTACGTAGTCGAAAAAACTTAAAGTTAGACTGTGTCTATATAAAGTTGTTTGATTAAGTAAAGAAGCTCGAGTTTGAGCTAAGAGATCGAGTTTAGGGTTTATTGTTCTTAATAATATTATTGTTGTTACTATTTTTATTCTTATAAAGATTTTACATGTTGAAGGTGCACAAAGGGCCTCTAAACTGATCTTGTTTATCATTGATTAACAATCTTTTTGAAGTAGAGTTTTGTTCTAGGGCTCCCCCTAACTTTCCATCGTATGTTTTTCTCCTTAATTTGAGAATTCATCTCATCCGCCTTCTTACACCATTCCTTGATTGTTTTTCTTTCGTTCCTCGTAAGATCTTCTGTTACCCCGTAGGGTGAAGAGTAGTCTTTATTCTTTGCGATTATTGATTTCAGCACTTCGTTTTTGTCATCTTCATTCAAGAATTGAACTTTGATTGGCCGATACTTTCCTTTCTCTTCTCTCTCCTCATTAAATGTTCCAAATGTTCCAAATATGATTTAGACTATGTATTTAATGGAACCCAAACCTTTTGAGATAAATTAATCATCTATCATCAACAGAGGCTATCATGTTTGGGCCCTTCATTTTAAAGTATTTTTCAACGACTTGAGCAATTTTGTTTTGACAAAAGTTTGGGCTTCAAAATCCTGACAGTGCGCACCTTGACATTACCTTTAAGGGCCGCACGTCCGTTAGGTCACTTACCTTGAGTGCCCGGGTTAACAGATTGTAAAGAAGAACACGTATGAGAGTACCTGACTGCGTGTGAAAATGTCATTTGGAAATGAACTTATGTTATAGCCACTTTGCTGTCCCTTTTCAACAATCAACAGACTTTCGTGTACATAGGAAAATAAATCTTTGTGAAAAGCACATGATTTTTCGAAAGATTTTGTGCAAAACAGAGCACTCGCAAGAATCATGCTAAGCAGTCCAACTTAGCTTATGGCGTGATAAGAGATAAGCCACAACAACGTAAACTTTCATAACAAAAGGGAGAAATCCCTCAATTAGAAAGATAAACATTGCATTAGCACGTCATTACATCTCTGATGATATGAATGAATCATGTGAACATGTGCACGTGATAGTCCAGGTTGTTGATGCAACAATGAAAACAAATAAGGGTTATGTAAGACACGCTGTGCACCATTCACTAAATTCATGTTTTAGATTTTTTTTTCAGACATCATCGTTTTATTTCGCATAAATAGCGCAGAAAATTAATAAAAACATCCCTGTCTGTACCTTAGTGGGTACCAAAAGCTCAATGGGGTAGTAGTCTAATCTTTCAAACCCACTGGGTAGGGTGAAATGGTAATATAAAATATCCGATATCTATCGTTCTTTCATCATATTTTCATATTCTTTTGTTTTATCGGAGAATATAAAATTTTCTACTGGGGCGTCCATTTTCTCCATTGGGCGAAAAAACGGTAGCCTAGTTAGACTAGTAAACTAGTCGTTTAAAAGACCCTAAAGCGAGAGAATTTATCACTTGCGGAAAAATCGGGAAAACGTTTTGTTACGGATATTCAGAAATTATTTTCCTCATCTCTCGCGCAATATTTCCCGTGTGAACGTTTTTCCGATTTTACCTAGCCAGGTACCCGACTCCTAATTTTGTTGCGGTAATTAAAAATAACAGACTTGTTTACAAGTCTACCCAGATGTGTGGCCTTGATATCTCCCATGCTCCTGAGTAAAACCTCAAAATTTTATTCGATTTCAAATAAAGTGTGCGAAAAAATGAATGAAGGCAAAAGAAGAATGCATATATATATACGCAAGACCATCAGAGAGGAGAATGTGCGATTATTTGGTTCCATGGTCATACTGTTATTTTTACTGTTATTTTGCTTGCAGCTTGCGAATTGAGGAGAGGGTCTAAATCGCTTCGCAATTCTTCTTATACACATATTATACGGCTAGTTGCCATGTGCGCCCTCTTTAGACTGTTAAACGCCTACCCGCCCATTTCTAGACTGTGGATGGTGTGTGGGCGTTTTAAATGTCTCATCCCGGCTAGCGACAAATTCAAAACATTCCATTCAAAATGGCTGCCGAGAAGGAGCGTTTTACTTCGATTTGTTCATAGCTAATTTTATTATCTTTTTTTTGGTATTATAAAAAGGTTTCTTGGAAAATGAGATTAGACAATGTCTTCGATAAAAGTGAAAAAGTCAAATGTCCTCAATAAATTTGCTTTTGGTTCAACAAAAAGACCACAGTTTAATCCAGGTATAAAAAGTCAATATTTTGTTTCTCTACGACCCTTCCTGCCGATACACCAGACATTCCAGTGTTATTTTATTTAGTCCGGTGTTTTTTTTTATTTAATTTTCAAAAGCATACTGGACTACCTACACCAACACAGAACTTCTTTCGTCCAGCTTCCGGGGAACAAAAATCTAAGTGAGTGTAATTTCAAGTTTCACCATGTTCAGAGTTTTATTTTGAATCTCAAACATGGCCCAAACACTGTGGGTCGTTCCGCTGATTTTTACATTTTTTTGTGCACCGGACTAGCTAACTGCAAAATGCATCGGTAGGGGTTTTTTTTTTTTAGAATTGATTTTTAATTCACCTATATATATAATTTCAACTAGTTTCAAATTTCAATTCTAAATGTTACCGTGAAACGGGGTAACTTGGGAACCTCCAGTCAAACATGGGATTACCAAATATCTGGTCTTCTTTTCAACAACAAGTTTGTTTTGACGATTTCACCAAGCTTATCAATCACACATCAAAACCAAAACAAGAGGGAACATATCAGATTACTCCAATGCAATTAAAAAAAGACATGAAAGTTAAAGTCGTAAAATGTCTACCTCAGCTCATTGTCATTTTGTTTTGTTTCTTGATCTCTCAAGATCAGCAAAATAAAAACACGCTAATTAGACTAAAAGAATTACCGGGTGCCGAAACAACGGACTTGTTTAGCTTTCTCACAGCTTTTTGCTGTTTCCTCAAATTTTGTTTGATTAACATACTTGGTGCAAACTAGAACAGCATTGAATTCTTCTTTCGTTTTCAATCATCAACATTCACAAGATCTTGGATGGTCATCAAAATGGCGTCTTTTTTGCCATCCCCATGTTTGACTGGAGGTTCCCAAGTTACCCTGTTTCACTGTAGTAAGGAATTTCACTCATGACAGACATACTCATAGTACTTTTTGTCAAAATCAAAAAATTTCCAATCCGTGAAATGTAGATAGATTCCAGTTAGGGTTAGGGTTGGAGAGGTAGGAGTAGCCCGGGTAGGGTTGGGAAGGTCATAAAAGTCATAATTGCAGAGTATTTGTTACCGTCAAATGGTGGTACCTTGCATTACTCTGCCATACTTTTCACTTGCCTTATTTCCTTTGTTTTCCTCTGAAAATTCAATTCATCAGATTGAATCTCCTGTCTACAGATTGAAACATGTAAATAAATTTTACAAATCAAAACATAACAAAAATATGTAATCAAAAGTTCACAAATGCAAGTAAGAGTGTTTCTTTGTTATTATCCTTTGAGAGATCCGAAAATTAAAATAATTTAGTTATATATTATAATGCTCTCATGCACATGCACAGCCATAACAAACAGATCCATCTGGTCTTCATTTAACATTGTTTTAAAATTTTATGAAGGACCTTTAAAGTACAGAATTTCTAAGAGTCTTCAGAAGAGAAGGGTTTTGGCTTTTATTGATGAATCTCAAAAGCCTGGTTGGGTTATCCGGAGTTGTGAAAATCTTCTCTAAAAATTTCTGAAGGTAACATGTTCATTTTGCCAAGGATTTTTGTAGGTCTTCTATTGCGGATAGACATTTCTGAAAATAATTTCTCTGTCAAATTATTTATTATTATTATTAACGAATTCTTATTCAGGATAATACTTTCAGTTCTAAAAATGTACAATATTTACATAAATATATACAATAAAACTGTTTTCCCTTGTAAACATTAAAAACTAATTAAAAAACTAATGAATATGTTAAAATGATTAAAAAGGCCAAAGGCACTAGAGAGACTTGAATGAAGAATTAATTACAGGAATTAAAGAGACCACAAAAATCACAAAAAAGAATATTAAACGACAGTGCCTGGGTAAAATATCTAATTTGATCCTAAAAATTCCC
>JAUJPO010042610.1:0-17680 GCA_032270745.1 Tiaropsis multicirrata
TTTACTACTTTCTTTTGTTAAACACGGCAAAATTGAGCGTCATTTGATCATGAAAAAATCGCTAGTTTCCCTAACTGCCTGTGAACAACTGGCGTTGCTTTTTGTTCGACAGCCCACCAGTTCGACATATCTTTTAATCGACTCCCAGTTGTTAGACACTCATTAAATCGACTACCAGTTGTTCGACAACTACTTGTGAAAGTTTATGCTCGCGAAAAATCCTTGAAATGTTTTTGAAAGTGAAATTTTTCAAATTTGAAACTTTAAATTAGTATGTGTGTTAAGTTTTGTACTGAAAAGCATTTTTGAAGTCAATACACCTTATCGGAAAGTTCGCCTCCACTCGATGTTACTACGCAACACTTTTGCGGAGGTAAACAAGCCCAAAATGGTGGATTTCAAGCAAAAAAGCTTAGAAAACAGCCATTAAAGAGCAGCCAAGAGAGCCTTCAATTCAGTTTTTCTTTCTTCTGCAGCTTCTGACACAATCTTAGATTCTTTGTTTATTAAAATTTTCTTCAAATCCAGTGAAATGTGTGTATTTATTTATTATGTGTATTTTAAAGAATATCTTAGCAAGGTAGATAGAGGCAAATTAGCCCGTCACGGAACTCTAATATCTAGTCTCTTTTTGCCAGTTCAGTGTTATTTACCTCCGCATTTCAACAAGTCCATTTTAGCTTTCCTGTCAACCACCTACATCATTTTTTCTCTAAAATCTGATTCAGCAATGCAATAATTGTTCTCTTAGCTGTACTGTAAATTTTTTCTGCCCTGTATGTCTGCATTATTTTTTGCACCCTCTGTGATGGGAACAAAAGAGTTTTTATCTGCTTTTAACGACATTTGACAAACCTGATAACAATGTACATTATATAGGGTGCTTTAAACTCCATTACAAATCTCCAGGTCTACTCTCTGGTCTTCAAATAGGCAGGTCAAAAGTATAGTAAATTAAATGGACTGGCAGACTTGTAGCCCTATTTCATATACATTCAAACTGAGAACTTGAAAAAATTATACTTACAGCTTGCCTCATGAGTGGAGCCAATCGAACGGTATTGATCATTTTTTTGTATTATTGTATAAAACTAAGTAAAAAAGAGTTACAATAAGCCTTTTTGGCTTGGAAGAATCTGCTTCCACTGACTTTCCACGACAAACGTGAGTGAAATGAAAGAATAAAGTGCTAAGACAGTCGCACACATGCGCAGAAGGAATGTGGACGAATTGGCAATGAAATAACGAATTCACTCCACCGTTAGTATTATTTTGAGTGTGTGTTAATAATTTGGAAATAAGATGGTCATCATGTGCTCAAAAATTTTGTCTATCTTTACAATTTATGAAGAAATATTATTCTTTAGCTTTATAGCATCTAAAAAATTTAGTACTTTGAAATAATTACAAATCGTTTTTATTGAGACCAAAACGGTGGAGATTTTCATATCTGGCGGGAAATCATGTAAACATTAACAAAATGGCGCAAGTTGTTACGAAAATGAAAAAATCAACGCCAAAATTGGTTGCAGACGAACCAGAACTTCCTCCTTTTATTTTGAATTTTAGATTCTTGTTCCAGGTAAAATTTTGTTTCTACAACTACAAACGTAAACTTTACAAAGACATTAATTACATAACATTTTGAAAGGGATTATTACTAGATAGTTTTCATTTTGGGCTTTCTGTTGCTTGTTTTCTCTGTTCTGTTGTTCTGATCTCCCAGTTTTCATATGATGGCAAAGCTGCACTTGAGATTATTTTCAACAAAATCGAATCCTGCACCCAACGAAAAGTTTCACGGGCAAAAAAATAAAAACCGCTTTGAAAGTCAGCGTCATAATACTGTTGGTTTTCCGCATTATCTCTGTGGTCATCCATTCCATTTTTCTGATCATAGCAGTAGGACTTGAATCCCAGGACCAATCAAGCTGCCTTTCTTTGTACTTTTTCGAGTTCCACATAGAGACCGTTAGTTGAAGGACCAGTTGGATTCCAGACACTTGAGGCGTACATTATATATAATTGGTAAAACATAAGTTTATATGCCTTGATTTTCGTTTTTCTTGGGCACCCTCTTAATGTTCTTTGTAAAAAGGATCTTCTTTGGTGTGCCTTGGAGCAGATGTTTGAGACGTGTCTCCCCCTTAACGGCAGGAAAAATGTGATTCCCGACGGCCCCTTACAGAGAAGTGGAAAAACATAATTCTAGGCTACAGTAAAATTTCAAATCAAAACAAGAATTTTTAAAGGTGCATCAGTCAAAAGTTTGACAGCGAGAGATACCAGTCTGGAATTTGTGCACAGTACACTGAATATATTTGGCGTGAGAATGCCCTCAGATCAGTGTAATCTGTGTTCACCCTCAAAACATCTTCAGCGTGGCTTTTGCACAGATTACATACTGGGAGAGAGAACACCTTTTTAAAGGCATGGGGGGGGGGGGGATTTTCCATCTCGCAATTGGTGCAAAATAGGTCGAGCACTCCACATGTAGGACTCAACAACTTCAACTATCAAGTGACAAAAATTCTTAATTTTGGTACCCGAAAAGTGTATCAGACTGTTTGTTGGGGGCATTGGCACCAGTATGGATTCTGTGAAAATTTACGCTGAAGATAATATTCTAATAGTTATAGCTTACGCCAACAAAAATTTAAAATCCTGCGGGCGAATATTTCAACGCCGAAGGCGAAAAAACGCCAGGCTGTTATGATTCATAGCGCAGCGCGGAAAGTGGAGCGAGGGGAGAGGGCGAACAGAAGAAGAAAGAGATGCAGCTAAAGCGTCTTGAAGAAAGTAAAGTTTTTTTTTTAATTCTCACGCCAGCCAATCATTTTTTATGTACACTGACTTTGTAATGTAATGTAATGTAATGTAATGTAATGTAATGTAATGTAATGCGGGCATATCATTTATGTATAATAGAAACAACAGGGGTCCCAATACAGTTCCTTGAGGGACCCCTGACAGGACTTCTGCTGGGTTAAAAAAAGTCCCATTGAGAACAACTTGTTGTGTTCTTTTATTCAGAAAAGAAAGAATCTATTTAAAGCATTTCCCTTTGATTCCGTAATGACTGAGCTTCAGGCCCAATTTATAGTGGTTGACTTTATCAACACCTTTGAAAAATCAAGTAAAATTGAGTCAATCTGCTCTGAGTCCTTGCTTTTGATGGGATACTAGATTGGTACATTTAGCTCTTCTGTAGAGGCGCTTTTTACGACAAGATAGTCTTTTGCAGTCTCTGGTTATCCAAGGTTGATTATAACGCTGGGAAAGTTCTTTAGACGGTATCTTTTTGAGTGTTACATTAAAAATGGTTTTTAGTTGTGTCCGTTGAACAATAATGGTTGATTGGTTGTTTTGATGAGCGTCACAGAATTGTTTGATATCTACATTCAGTGATTCTTTTAGATCTGGAATGTTAGCTCTGTTCCAGAGATGGACTGTACGTTTGTTGGACTGTACGTTGTTTTATTTTGACTTTTGATGGCTCTCAAGTCAGTTGCTAGCTTTTTCAAATAATTAATGTCAATTTTTGGGGGACGGTAGGCACTGTAAATAATAATAGGTTTCTTGAAAGTCTCGACTTTGATTGCCACACATTCAGTATTTTCAGATTTGTAAACTTGATCTGTTATTAGAGAAGTCTTTGCGAAAATAGCAACTCCACCCCACCCGTCCTTGCGGTCATTGCGATATGGTACATATCCTGGTAGATCAATCTCCGAGTTCTTAATAGAAGGATCTAAGAAAGTCTCTGAGGCTATTACAATGTCAGGATTTTCGTCCATTAAGGTTGTTGTGAGAAGTTCTTTTTTGCCCCATAAACCCTGGAGATTGACCACCATCAGACGAAGCATTCGTGCTTTAGCCTTAGGGGTGTCTGTGACTGATGTCTCAGATGAAGATGATGCCGATGAGAGCTCGCCGTCCGATAACAGGTTACAGAAAGATAGCAAATCACAGTTATAGCATGTCCATCCAAGTGTGTCATCTTCAGTATGTAATTTGAATATGTTGTTTGACATGTTCGTGCAATAATCGTAATGCCATTGGTCACATCTATCACATGCGATAGAAGCTTCTTGTTGTCAGCATTGCCACACTTCCCACAAGGGTATTTAATCTCTTTACAAATGATTGTGATAGGAGAGGTAGAAGTAGAAGAATAATAAAGCACTTAACTGAGGGCTGCATTTGGTTGGATGCAGCCTTAAGATTGAATCACCGGTGTTTATTCTTCTAATTATCAGCTCTTCTCTTCACTGCACTGTATGTGTTGTTGGTCTTTGTTACAGTATGTGGTGGATGATGGTGTGAATTTGGCTGCTGATGTCACGTCAATCAAGTTCCGCGAACGGCCTCTTACACAGTAAGTGGGTAGGACTGTATTTGGCATATGCCTAGCGGATTTAACAGTCTTTACTGCTTTTTAAATGTGTTAGTTTAATATCTAAAATCTTATTCACTAAATAATCTTAGGAGTGAATTTTTTATCTGTATTTTTATAAGCATAACGCTTATAAGCATACATATTCAGGCTGAAATTGGCAAAAAGTTAAGCACAATGCTAAGCATATCTCCAGGCTGAGAAAAAGCTCATCATTCAAATTTCAAAAGTAGACTTGATGGGATAATTTTTTTCTCTTCATCGTTTTGTCTTTTTTTTACTTTCGGAAAACAAAGAAAGGAAAAAGGGTAGATTAAAAAAAAAAATCGGAACTGAGATATGGGAGTCAAAATTAACGGACCTTTCAATTTTACTCTGATGAGCATATGCCTAAGCATAATTTGAGGCTGAAAATGAAATTTTGCTAAGCAAATTGAGCCTCAGCCCGATTCTACTGTATGATTATAAAAGAAAAGAGCGTATAGTAAAACTTGTACATTAGGGTTGAACTTCAAAGTAAAGAATCTAGAGATTAACATGTTGTCCACCATGGTTGGGGCAACCTGACAATGAATGGAGAAAACATTTGGTACACTTTTCAAGAAGTTGTAAAAGAATTCAAGAAAATTATTTCAAATTTTTCGGAGAGTTATTGCTTGGGAAATAGGGTGTCCACACTTGTTGACTGGAACCATCGGATGTGTTACAATATTAAAAATGACATATTTCTGCCTGAAGTGCCACATATTATTTAAAGACCCTGAATTAAAAAAATAAGACAGCTCCCACCAACTTTTAGACGATTTTTTTATTTACACCCGTGTGAGCCATGAATTTTTAGGGTCAAAATCATGAGAAAGTAATTACCTCTTAAACCCTTAAAATAAAGGGTGATTAGAACTTTTGGGAAACTAATTGAGAGATTATGTAAAATATTTTGAATTGAAGACAGATTTAAATTTAAAGGGCACCCAAGAAATAAGAAACTTTTTTAAGGGAGGAGTAATTTGTCATTGGTGAAGCATTTTTCATTTTCCTATCTTTATTCACTAGGACAATTTTAGAAATTTCAAAAAGTTTAAGTACACCTCTATAATTTGAAGTAAAAATGCAAAAATACGTCAAAAAAGAGGTATCAAATCTAGGCAATTAATTTCAAAATGAGTTTTTTCGATGGTTATAATGGTTTGAATTTGTTTTTTATAACAGCAAGTTAGACATTCCTCTCTGTAATGAAATAAAAATATTAATAAAAAAAACTCTTTTTTGGTTCCAGGAGGCGGCCAAACACCAAAACCTTTTTCTGGAACACCTGGTATGATAATATAATGCATGATAACATGATAACATATTTTTTGGACCACTCAGTTGTTTGGGTGATTTTTGGGAAATCTTTTAGGGTCCAAATAGATTGGTTTGGAATTTTCAAAATTTGATAACTGGTAACAGAAGGTATCAGTCAACACTATTGAGATAAGCTTACGTCAGTTTGTTACGTAATATTATCTCCAAGACCAACCAGAAGAGAGAAATATGAAAAGCGCGCGCTGCTCTCGCTAATTGGAGACCGGTAAATTAATGCTTTGCATAAGTCATGAGTCATAACTTTCGAAATACTTCTCATTTGGCCTTGAAATTCGAAGCAATGGTCATACTTAGTAATTAAAAGAAGGTGACAAAAATTCTACATTTTTCGACAAAGCAACGTCATTTTATTCAATATTAAATTTATGTAAAGTTTTTTTTTTGGACACCCGGTATTTTAAAGCAAATATGGGACGTGCAGCTTGGATTTTTATATTACAGGAAAATTCAGGTTTTGTAACTTCTTCGTTTTTATTTTGGGAATATTTTAATGATTAGATTTTGCTCTGTGTTGGCAGGTGAACATCAGCATATAATCTGTTATAGCCTCTTGGTTTTTTATTTAACATAAATATATATTATGATATAATGAAATTTCTTGAACAATATAAGTAATTTTTTGCCCTGCCCATTTGATTTATTTTAAAATCAAATTAACATTTTAGATTAATGAGAATAACATCAATTATAAAAGATAGAGGCTATTAATAAAAAAAGGCTATGAAAAAGGACGTGAAATGTACGTCTTGGACCTGTACATAACCCGGCCCAGCAAAATCTTTATGTGTATAATCCTTAATAGGTTATGTACAGGTCCTAGTCGTACATTTCGCATCCTAAGTAGCCCCTTATGTATCCTCGCTAACAAGTTTTCACCTGCACATTTTCACGTTTCACAAAAAAAATTTTGCTTCGTTGCAATGTAATCTTATTTCCAAATTTCATCCAGCATACAACGGCATCAGTTAGAATATAGTATACTCATAAATAAACAAAATATGTTAGGAAAATGGATTTTTCTTTCAACGTTAACAATGTTTTGGCCAAGGAAATAACACTAGTGACAAAAGAGGATTTGTTATTTTCTACAACCGATCATTATTCACAGTCAAGACATAGGTAAAACATTTCTTCTTTTATAAATTCAAAAAGTTATAAATTGTCTAAAAATTCTATTATGCGAGTCCAAGTTGATTTGTTGTTTTACGGGCGAAGCAGTTTCAAAGGTGGGTCGGTCGGTCGGCATAAAAATAAACATTTAAGAGAATTTTTTAAGAATTTGTTTTACACTAAATTTGTTCTTTGAGGCAAAGTTGTTTAAATAAAGCTAGAGTTGAATGAAAGTTTGTCATGAAAATGTGTCAAAAAGTTTAAGTGATATTTTCTTATTTCTTTTCATGAAGTAAAGAAAACCATGAAATCAAAATGTTTAGTGACTTTCACTTTCCATTTTATTTTTATTTCACTTTTCCAAAAATATGGGTCGATCGGGCCCGTAAAACAACTAATTAAATTGGTCTCGCCTTATTTGAAATAAGACTTTTTTTGACATTTTGATTATAATGTACTACCTGGTTAGATAGAGGCAATAAACTTAATTCTGATAAAAATACAGGGGTCGACTTAATGGGTTTCTCAATGTTTTTTTAGGAAGAAATTCTGCACAAAAAGAATGAGTTTTTCTCATAATAATTTTACTCCCGAACATCTTACATTTTCAACCCCTGGACAGTAGTTTTACCCTTGCAAATAATTAAAACTAAATAAAATTAATGTTTTTCTTATTTTTCTCTTTTGTAGTAAAAGTAATCATACCCAAAATCTTTCAAAAATTATTGATGCTTTGGGAAGTTGTTCAGCAAAGGTAAACTTGGTCTTACCCCATCTTCAAGATTTCTTAGTCTCAATAAAACTTCAGGAAGTAGAAATTATTGCCAAAGGATGGTTTGCTGCCTGCAGCTTCTTTAAAATAATAGGTATCCATCTTCAGATAATTATTCACGGTGTACAAAGCCAGAGAAGAAATATCCATGATTTTTTGGTACATTTATGGGCTAATTTTGGCTAAAAAGGTCAAATTTAGGGGATAAAATTTCGCAAATTGATTTTTCCATGTTTCACGGAATTTTGGGTGTTATTCGCGAAATTAAATTCTGCGAAAATTTATTTCCTTCAGTTTCTTTCTTCTTTGATTGACAGGCTCAAAATTTGAAAGGTGCTATCACTACTTCGTTCAAGTTAAAAAGCTCACAAGACCATTTGTATATCTTGAAAGAGGATGACAGTGGTAATAAGTAGGTTTATTTTTACAAAATATTAAAATGATACCGACCTACTCTATCTTACGCTTACCCCCTCCGTTATTTTTAAATCTTGTCTTCTTCGATCCGTACAAAAGTAAAAATACTCAATTTTCTTTCTAAGAACCTTAAAGCCTTATGTATCCAATTCTGTTCTAAAAGCAGAAATTTTAGGTTTATGTTGTTTGAACGTCTTTAAGAACCGAAGACATGTCGGATTATTTAAATGTATTTTTTTCCATTAACCCTTAGAGCCTGAAGGACGCATATAAGATAGCCTTACCGGCCCCAGTCATTTGGCTATTAAAGAGTATGAAAAGTGCTTTCCAATGGTACCAAAAAATCTTTGTCTATCTTTTAAGCTACTAGCCTTGACGGCCATCTAAAGTTTGAATTTTCTGTAAAAAAATTGTGGAAGATTTTAACTTTTTTCAAAAACTAGTCTATAAGGGTTAAAAAAACTAATGTTCTTTTCATTGTATTTTTTAGATCATTGGGAACAGTGATGGGAATGATAAGAACGGGTGAAAAGCGACTATTTCTTTCAGTGAGTTATTTTTCTTTTTTAGTAAATTTGTCATACAGTGGAATCTCGAAAGCGGACAAGGTCTATAGCAGACATTTATACATAACGGACACTATACTTGTTCAGTAGCTAAACGCGTCTAAATTCAAATATTTCAATATTTTTATTGTTTTTACCATAGCGCCTCAAAGCCTCATAACTAGGCCAAACTTTAGTATAGAATAGAAACATCTCAAACAATTTGTCACAAATGACACAACCTTTTTTGACCTCACTTCTTTCGACATTTCAGGACGCTTATGGACAACAGCACGAGTGTCAACCCCTTTGCGTATTGGATTTCTATGTGCATGAAAGTAAACAAAGAAGTGGTTATGGTCTGCAACTGTTTCAACACATGATTAAGGTATATACATATATAGCAAATCGTTATTATTTTATTTTCGTTTATTTTATAAACCTCACAGAGATTGTTTTTTTCTTAGTTTGAACGAGTGGCTATTTAAAAAAAATTATAGATTTGTTTGTCAATTTGTCGTAAATGTTTAGAACGGTATCAAGCCTATTGATAATCTTCTTATTATGAAACTAAAGATATTTTATTCCACGGGGGCTTTCAATTGGTTTAAACGTCTCTAGCTCTAGGGTTAGGGGAATCCTGGGTGGTCTAGGTTTTGGATCCCAAAAACATACAAAGTAACGACGTAGCTGAAGTTTTAAATCTCTGATTTTCTTTTACTATTAAGAGTGAAAAGATTGAAGCACATCATTTAGCTGTTGATCGACCATCACCTAAATTTGTCAACTTTCTGAGAAAACATTTCAATTTGAACAACCCACTTCAGCAGGTTTGATTCAGTTTGTTTTGCCGTTATCTAAAACCGTCCCCACTGGAAAAAGTCTATTCCCATTGAAAAGCATTTTGATATCCCCACTAAATTTTGATTGACTACAATGTGTAATTCCTATAACTTTTTTGAACAAAGAACAAGTGGAAAAAGTGGAAAGAAATCTGTACCATGTAACATAGATGTTAAACCGGCGTAATGTCCAATTTTCTGAGAATTTAAGAACAAACTTTTTGTAATACGCTGAAATGTGTGCTTATCGTGACGTGATTATTGTTTGAAGGAAATCATAAATCATTTTCTGTGTAAGTTTTCCCTATTGTTCTATCCCTTTGGTTTTTACAATTTAATTTAGTTTTGTATAATTTCTTTTGACAGGTAAATAAATTCGTCATCTTTCAACCATTTTTCAATGATCCTCAAGGTTTGAGTTTTTCTTTTTAGATTAAATGTCTTCTTAAAGTCTTTTTAATGTTTATCTGGCGTCCATCTTGTTTTGACGTCGAAAGGACGTTATCTGGACGTTTACTTACAAATACAAATGAAATGATACGATCGAACGTTCAACGTATATACCCATTGCATGAATAATTGGCTACAGTAAGTTAAAAATAAATAGCAAAATATCATTAATTTTAATATTATTAATTCAAAATATTATTGATTTATTGTTTCGTTTTTAGCGATTAATCTTGTTGAAACGAATCGTCGTAGAAGTGCCCCAGCACCTCGTAATAAGCTCCTGGACAACTGTTCAAATCTAGGTAGGTGTATAATTGCAATACATAGTGTCCTAGTAGGTTTCCCCATTGAAAATTAAAACAAAATTCGTCCCGTATGATATGCTTGCTAGTTCTACTTTTGCTAGTTTGTTTCACTCGGATTTGTGGGTCAAGTACTTAGTACGACGTATTTAGTATAAAGAATATGGGCAGAATCTCGTGGCCTTTTTCTGTACTCCCGCTGATGGATCTGGAATCGTTGTAGGGTATGGTCCATATTAGTTTAAAATACAGGTGGGATCCTCTCAAATTTGGAGAAAAATCTAGAGGGTCAGTGATTTTTTTCTTTAATTAATGAGATAAGATATACCAAAAAAAATAGATTGTATCCGGTTAAAGTCCAGGCAAGGGGTCTGCAATATCTTTTGAGAAGAATTCTAAGGGAGTATATAACTTATTGGTAAAAATCTAGGGAGAACTATTCTGAAAAGAATAATCTGCTCCACATGGGCGTTGAAAATTGTTCCTGGAATAGCTCAATTTTTCCTTTAAAACAGGACTTCTTACTTCTTTCTAGCCTCACGAAACGTTTCGAGTGCTAACAATAAAACTAACTGTAAAGCTCTTGGCAGCCTATCATACGTTAAACCCTTTCGAGAAAACAGTCACACTCCTGCCACCGACAACCATCAAGCAAACTCTCCATTGTTGAGTGCAAGATCTACAAAGAGACCATCTGGTAGTCACGCCTGTAGAAGAACACAAAATGACCAAAATTCTTCAAGTTTAATAAGGTAATTATATGGTACAATCAGTGCAATCCTATAATGAATAGGAATTTTAATGGTAGAAGCTCTGGAGAAGATTGTATTGCACTGATTGTATCAGCACATTATTTAAGAAAGGTTCCTGGTTCGACCAATCGCTTATATTCAGTTCAGTTCACAAACATTTTTGTCTTTTTGTGTTCGTGTGCCTCTTCAACCTCGTACCCAGGGCGATAAGCTTTCTGACATTAGAGGCGACGCTTAAAACATCGCCCTTTTCTTTTTCTCATTTTTACCACCGACGGTTCGCCCTGGAATCAATGTTGGTGCCTATTATCTATATTTAAAAATCTTTTGGTTACTATAGCTCATACAGTCGCTACTCAACACAGAATCATAGCGCGTCACCAAATCTATTGTCAGCTTCAGCTCTGCCACCTCCTCCTCCTCAGTCGATCACTAAGAGCAACAAAACACAATCACATCCTCACGATTCACTCATACGCCGAGACCATCTGCGCAATCAACAACACACGGAAATGCACGGTCGCAATAACCACACGATCAATACTGATCGAAATATCACTTCTGTCGATAATCCACTCGTTAATAAACAAAGGTATTCATTGTTCGTACTAGAAATCGCACGTTTTGGAGTACAGTTAACGATTAATCACGAGTAACAAGTAGAAAATTGTAATTTTTGTCCGAGTCTGTAGGACGAGAATCGAATTACTTTATTTTCTCCTTGTTACGATTAATCGTAAATTGTATGACTAAACGTGCGATTCCTGGGTAATCGTCGATCAAATACCAAACTTCTGTGATAATTCAGCAAAGTGAAAAATAAAAACATAAGTAATTTTCCTCAAACCAATTCGCAAAGGAATTCACGTCACTTCAAGCTTTCTTTTTATAGAAACAATTGATGTCAGAACATAGCAAGATCTTCTTTTTGTCGTTTCTTAAAAAGAAGACTCGAAAACGTCGGCAGTGCATTAACATTTTTTAAAGGAAAAACTTAGAAAATTCGAGTCTGTGTTTTACATTTTTAGTGTAATTGTACTCTTCTCGACCAATCAAGATTTGAGTTATAATGTACGATCGACGATTAAATTGTAAATCAACATTTTAGTTGCTTACTCAGAAAATTTGACGAAGCTTTTGCTCATATTATTCCTTATAACGAAATCAACATTTTCCGTCAAAATCTTTGAGTACCTTCTATATCCGCCTCTTCTTTGAACTAGATTAGAATAACTAATTTTGACTACCCTGAGTATCAGAGGCCAAGTTTTTTGTGAAAATATTGACCTCTGACGACGAATGCTATCATTTTCATCGCGCATGTTCGGAGCATTTGCGAAAATTCTAATCGTCATTATCTCAAAGGACTACCTAAAACTTTGAGTTGGAGAGCAAACATTGCCTGATTTTCCACTACAGTCTTATGTTTATAAAACACAGACTTTGAGTCTAGAACTAAAAGAATTACATCACGAGAAAGCTTGATTTTCTAAAAGCTATGATATAATGATATAATCGCATCTTGAACAAAACGAAAACCTTAGATATTCTTTTCTTAAATCTTGCATTTTTGACAGCGAATTTTTTATTTTTGACAAACAAAACTGCCACATCTGCCACTATTTTTTCACGCCAAAATTAGTTCCTAAGGTAGCTAAGAAACTGATCTTGCTTACCAAAGCAATCCCTGAAAATCTCCGGCCAAACCTTTTCAACACTTTTAGAATTTTTAGCATTGTACCTTGTATTCTAAATCCATTCTCTTCAGATTTCGATTTAAACACTCTGAAACCCATCAATTTCTTTAGCGACAACTTGATTTTTCTGTTGAGTCTTTAACATATTAGTACTTAGCTGTAAGAACTTGTGGGCCTTAGTTATAGTAGAAATATTACTGGAAAATGAGTCACGATGCTGAGTAATTTTCTTTTATAATTTCTTTTCATAGCAATTCCCAAGCTGCTACATCAGTCGATCAAAGTTACACAATCGGATTACTCGAACAATTGAATAAACAAAGATCTTTTGGAACAAGTTGGAATGTCTTTGGAGTACCGAACAGCAATGTGAAAACATCAAACCCTTATGCTGGAATGGATAAATCTACACGGAGGTAATGAATGAGAATTTCATCTCTAACTTACATACACACAAAAATAAAATTTTTGTTTTCGTGCATATTCATACTTAAAAGCCGGACTAGTTACATCGCTCTCAGCTATCGAACTTTTTTGTACTTGAAACAAGTTGACGATTGTTCTACTTTTTTCGAAGCCGCGTGACTTGTAACGTCATATATAACCAATCGAATAGCTTTATTTATTACTAAACCAATGGTAGCTTAGTATTATGTCATTTTATAAAAAAGGGCAAGTGCTGTGTGGCGAAGAGTGGGTACCGACCTTCAGGATAGTTATTGTATGGACTCCTGGGTCCTGGCTGTATTTATATTTGTCTCACTGACCCGCCAGAAATTATTTTTCTCAATGCCGGCGTGTCAGTGGCGTAGAGAGAAAGAGAGCATATGTTTTACGATCCTCCTGGGTCTGTGATATGGGGAAAAAAGTTAGCTTAATATATGAGTTGATAGATAGCAGTCCTCACATTTCGAATGTTTTTGTCAATCAATGTGAAAATATAGTACACAATTCACAAGATGTTTGTCAATGTTGCTAATGTTTATAAACAAGGCACATGAAACACCACCACGTGAATTTTGGTTTTAGATATGATGTATTTAAAATTAAAAAAAATATATATATATACTACAAGTAAGTAAGGCTTAATATTTACAATTTTTGAGATTTAGCTCGTTCGTTGACAGTTTTGTTTATATCGGCAATTTTTTTACTCCATTCTTGGTTTGGGATTTCTTTCAATGTGATTCGTTTTTGTGGGTTGGTTTCCAGCATGGATGTGATTAAGGCACGTAATTCATTTGATACTAATTGTTTTGTTCGTGTAAAGTTTGGACCTTTCTTCATCTGACGGATTTGGTCAGTTTTGTTAGAGTCGTCAAAAGGCATTGAACCGGTCGATATGATGTAAAGAATACAGCCCAGACTCCAAACTTCGGCACTTGGTCCGTCATAGGGAATTCCTGAAAATTGAAAATCATTTTTCTCTGGTCAGCTATAATGGTTTAATATAACTAAAAGGGCTATTTTCACGGGGATTCATTCTTGTAGAACCCTTTCCGCTTACATGTTATTTCCGCAAACAAAAAGAAAAAAGTTCAGTTCAGCTGAAATGAGTTCATCGTGTTAAAATCAGTCACCTTTGGGAAATAAGAAATATATTTTCGCTTCGGGCAAAACGTTTCCCACAAAAGCTCTTCCTTTAAGCTGTATCGGAAATAATTAAATTCAAAGTTCCATGGCGATTTAAAGATTTTTTCCACATGATTATAGAGCAGTAATGTCTTTTATACATACCTTTTAATATTTCTTCTGGAGCATAAGCTGAACTTCCACAGAATGTCTTGTTCAGTTCGTGAAATTTTGGCGAATGTTTTGCAAAACCAAAATCCGTCAATAAAGGTTTTAAGTCATTGCTTAGTAAGATGTTCTCGCATTTCAAATCACGATGCAGGATATTGTATGAATGCAAGTAGGACAAAGCATTTGCGATCTATAAAATTAAAATTCAATCTTAGAATCATTTTTCTGAATCGTCTAACGGTAGCTAGATTATACGACACTTATAGCCAATTCTAATTTATTTTATATGTAACAATATTTATTTTTAAAAGCATTTTTAATTTCCATGTAAATATTTTTAGCTGAAGTTTTTTTTCCTTTTTTTGGAATACCCAAATCTAGTTTTTTTTAAATAAATTTTTGGGGAAATAAATACTGTATAAACTTTTGATACATTTTTGTTACTGCCTCGAAGAATAAAAGTTAGTATCTTAGACCCATATGTTATAAAGTTTTTTCAAAACTATAAGCAGTAATATATTATATATCCATATAATAACACCCATATTACAACTTCAGTAAGCCATTTAAACACTCTTTCATAAAACCTCACCCCCCCCCCCCCCCCTAAATCAAACATCAACCCCACATCGCACATGTTATTAATTTAACTAAGCTGTTAATTTAAATCCTGATTTAAACTCGAATATATTAATTTAACTAAAGCTTGGCCTCACCTGGAGAAACATTGGTCTAGCTACATCTTCCTTCAGAAATCTATTATTTTGTACATATTCCAATAGGTCACCTTTTGGTGCATGTTGCATAATAATAAACACTTTATGACCAACATCCAGAACTTCATAATATTTACAAATGTTAGGATGATTGACTTGTCCAATGATTTGCAATTCACGGGGCAAAAAGCGTTTGAGAAAATCTTTAGGTGCTATTTTACGGTTCACGATCTTAACAGCCACATCGTGGCTACGGAATTTGGAATATGCTCTTTTGACTTTGGAGTAAGTCCCTTCTCCTAGGATACCTTTTGATAAAATATAATAGCCTCGGCTGATGAGAAAGGCTTCGTCCGACTGAGTTGTTGGATTTTCGGCCGCCGTGACATCTTTGGTACAGTTTGTTTTGGCTTGATTTTTCGAATCTTTGCTCTCGTCACTATGTCCCTTGTCTTCGCGGTTGTTTTGCGTATGTGCTGAGTCAGGATCCTTTTTGATGACTGAAAAACGAAACATTCTTTTTCAAAAAGGATAAACCACCAAGATATGTCTGTTCAATAAATTTTAGTCAAATCTTTTAAATCCAAAAAGCGAGTGTTTGTTTGTTTCTCATAAAGAGTTTTTTATTTGACGTCACTAAATTACGTTAATAAATACTTCTCAAAGATTTTACGCTTTATTACGACAAATATGTTCTACTACTTACCTAGTACCATTTCTTAATAATTTCGACATCTCAGCATCAGAGTTTAACATGAACAGAGAAATAATGTTACAACATGCCCATTGAGGTACACAAATTTGTGTATTTTTTCTTTCTAGAGCCTGGTAAACTAATTTTAAGAGAAAAACACACAAACATCTGTCATGTCAATCAATTTAAGGGGTAGTTCATTTGACATTTCAATAATTAATATTTAATTTTTTTCTTTCTCCCTTTGATGTCTTTGACACCGCAGTACTTTTGAAAAAAGTGAAAAATTTTCACAAATATTTTACATAAAATTCTAACTTCAAATGGCCGTTAAAGCGTGTAGCATGAGAGACAGACAAATAAGAAAGCGCTTTTCGTACTCTTTCTAAGAACACTCGGTTTATATGCCTTAAAATAAAGTGATTTTGAGCTATAGCCAAGACTGGGGTGTGGTAAAACGTCCTTCGGGTTTAAGCAAATGATTTTTTTTTAAACAAAACAAAATATATTATAATAAAACTAAAACGCACGGAGGCAGTTACTAACAATTAAATAATTCCGGAAGCATTCCCGGCACGCTATTAACCACATCTAATAAAACCGTTCTTCTAGTTTTCTCAAAGATTTCAACGTCATCCAAATAAAATAAAAATTTATCTGTTGTAGAACCTTAACGATTAAGAATAGCTTAACGTAGCAAACAATAAGGAATTTTTATTCTTAACCATTGAAAAATTAAATTGTAATCACCGTCTCGTTTCTTTGCGAGTTTGCTGGCTAAGTTTTTGATAACAATTTCTGTCTCTCTCCCTTAACCACCATGGGGACATAAACGACCCCTGTTCGATTTCAATTAAACGTTGGTTGTACTTTCTCTTTTTCTCCTTTTAACTCAATTTGAACGTGTTGTCGAGATTCTGACAAAGGTGCCTCCTTGCGAATGGATTAATTACTCTTACGTCGAAGAATGCAATTTGTCCCTTTGCCAAAAACCTCGAGTAGACACGTCCAGGCGAGCTTCGTCGGTTTTGTTGGCACCTCTTGAAAAAGCGCTTCACCGCTCAACGGCAGCAAGTGAGGTTCCGTACTCACGTCATTGTGGATTTGCGAAAGCAATTTTGCGAGGAGCGTGGCGTTGATGGATAAAACCACCCTTGGTGCACGACATGGTATAGTCTACATCAAAGCGATGACCGCACACCCATTTGGAAGGAAGGTACTTGGGTGTCCAACGATATCTCAAATGTAGAGAGTCAAAGACTCCTATTTATTCAGACAGAATCCTTATCGCTTTCGATTGGCACGATGGTAAGCCAGCTTGAAGCACCTTTAGCACATTAATATATAATCGTAATATAATCGATCCCTTCGTAATTTACAGTAATGCTCTTAAACTATTGCAGCTAAATAAATCGTTATTTCAGTTTAACTCGTAAAACTCCCAAATCATTAAATAACATTGGTTTAGATTTTTCTAAATCTGTCCAATTCCTTCAAAGTGAAATCCGACCCGGCTTTTTTTCTTGGACCTTTGAATTACGTGGCTTTGAGCTTGAGTGTTTTTTTTTATTTCATCAGACTGTCAACGTCGAGTGTCTCAAATTGTCGGCTGATAGTTTAAATAAGTAATGTTCCGGTGTATAATACTAATTTTATACAATTTCTCAATAAAGCATATGGCACAACCTTCTAAGAATTATTAACAAAAGAAAATAGACCTGTAGAAGTGTACATTTATTCATGATATGCGTAAGTTTGCAATACGTCACTTTTCCTAACGGAGGAAGCACCCAAAATAGAAGTATATAATATACTACATAAGGCAAATATACTACAAATATACTTTCGTATAAATTTTTGATTAGAAAAGAGAACAATG
>JAUJPO010042621.1:0-17666 GCA_032270745.1 Tiaropsis multicirrata
TCAATCTTCTTCAAATTCACACTAGAGTTGTACTTCTATGTGCTTTATCCAATTTCAGTAATGGTTTGTTGTAAAAAGGTCTGAGTCCATTTTGAAAAATCAAATTCAGTGGAGCCACCACGCGCCATGTTTGTTTTTGTTTTGTTTGTTTTCACTTATTTTCACTTTCCTTTTCCCGCTTCCTTATTTCTAGTTTAAAGAGTCACGTGATAAATGGTACGTACAAAGCACAAAGAGGTAGGGGTTAGCGCTGTCCTGTACGCATCTCACTCAATCAGACCGATTTCGATATGAAATAGAAGGAATAGTTTGATAAAGGATAGGCAAAAAAGCCGTCTTAACAAATATTCCCTATAAGTAGGGAAATATTTAATAAATTCACAATTTAAAGGGGAGTAATTTTTTCCACTGAGGAGTCATAATTTCCCAGGAATTTATTACTCCGGGAGTCATTATTTCCCGGGAAAAATATAACTGTGGGAGTAATTTTTTCCGGGGAGTAAAGATTTACACCGGCTCTCTGAGATAGTTGATCCATTTGAATATGCTGTTCGTGAACGCCTTGTTATAATGAATCCCGATGGTAAGTCACGTATTTCAGAGTGAATGTTCTTGAGAATTATTGTGAATAAAAACGAAGAAGTAAAACGAACTGTAAGTATTTCTTCTCATTGATCAAAATCTTTTCACTGTGCAAAATATCAATTTTAAAAAATGTATTTGGAGCGTGTATCATGGAGCGAGAGAGATAGAGGTAAAAGAAAGAGGGTAAATCGAGAAAAAAAAGACTAAAATTTTTGAAGCACAGACCTTTTGGTTCATTTATTTTTCAATCAATAATGTGAAAATTTTTATACAGCAAATGTAGCACTGGTAATAGATGAGGTTGGACTTTTTAAAATACTGGAGAAAAATATGCTAAAATAACAGTTTTGAAAGTCATAATCGTAAAGCAATATTCATGATATCCATTACGCAATCTTTTATACGGAAACATCCCATAAAACATCTCTCAATTGTTTGTGAAGCTTAACAAAGAACTTTGCTGTTTGTTTGTTTGTTTTACTACTACGTAAGTAATAAGTCTTTGAAAGAAAGTATAGGCCGAAAGCGAAAAGAAGTCCTCAAAATATTAAAATAAAGGCAAAGTCCTAAAGTTCACAAGCAAGATTTCAGCAAAAAATAATCAAGTTCCAAAATCAATTTTGGTCTTTCCATTTTGGTCTGAATTCCAAAAATAGTGGGGCCAAAATCATGCTTGTAATTATGTTTTAGAAATCATTTTGAAAGCTAACACAATAGAAAAAAATGCTAATCTAAGCATACCATTTCTCACGCGCACAAAATGACCAGCATTTGTAGGATGTATCATTTGTAGGATGTGAGTAGCTTTCAAAAATTGTTCATTAGATTAGGTCTGGTCTGGCTTATACACACCCCACACGCACCGACTGACTTCACCATTAAAATAAAATAATCTTTTCATATGGGGTTTATTATATACATATAGTTACTAAAAATGTGCAAAACGCTTATTTCCATTACAAAATTATTTCAGCCTTGATTTTAGCTAGGACACACCAGCCACTTTTTTTTAATTTGATACAGTTATTGGCTGGGTTGCAGCGAGAATTCAGAAATCAAATCTCCGCGTGCTTTCAAAACGTGTAATGGAAACAAGGTTTTACTTAAAATAAACCGAAGAGACAACATCTTTGGATATAAGCACTATGCCCAGATTCTACGTTTTCAATGGATCTACTCCCAGAAATCTCTAGGTTGCCGAATAATTATAACCCTTCAAAACTTTGGATCACAAGCTCTTTTTGAGCACAAAATTAGAAGGGATGCAAAATGTCATTCTCTATGCGTCTTTTCTGTTAATCGTATCAAGAAGGGTTCATTTTCCCCTAAAATGTCTTTTTAAGGGCTTGAATCAAAGATGTTATCCTCTTAAAAACGAAAACAAATCAAAAAGTTTATGTGGTGAAAAAAAAAACGAAACAAATTAAAAACACAATATTAAGAAGAAAAATAAGGAATTGGGTACAAGAAAAGTAAAAAAACAAAAGAAAAAAACTGGGAAAGATTTCAGGAGGATGATAACCCACACGAAATTATTATGAGGTCGAACAAAAGAAGGAACACAACTCGAGAAAAAACAACACAAAAAAGCAAAAATCGAGAAACTTGAGAAAATGATATTTGGGGAGGGAATAGGGAGTGGACAGATCAGTTTCAAATTTCTTTAGAAATCTTACAATCAAGGGATATTGTGTTTCATTTTCCAAAGCCTGTTCTCCTAATTTCTCATTCACTTTCTATCTAACCACCATTTACTGAAGAAGATTGGCGCTTCATACACAAGTTGGCGTGGCACTGATTTTAGCGAGATTACGCAAGGAGCTATTTATGACCTTAGACGCGTATGAGTCAACCTGTACATAATTCGTCTAAACAAAACTTGTAAACAAAAATCTATGAACAGGCTGACTCATAAGCGTCTAAAGTCATAAATAGCTCCTTGCGTAACCTCGCTTTTATGACGAAAGGGCGCATCTTGGCATCCCATGCTTGACAAAACGGCGCCTGTTCACATCACCTCTTCTGAAATTAGCGCACCATCGCGATCACTTCTGGACGGTATGGCACTTCATCAACATTACTTCCGTAAGCCGAAGAGAAGCATTCCAGCGGCAGCGACGCCGAAACCGAAAGTGACGTAAGAGGACCATGACGCATTGTTGATGTCATCTTTTGATCGTAACGATAACTTTTCCTGTAACGAGCCAAAAGATACGAACATTGAGAAAAGGCTGTAATTAATGTTATACTCGGGACAAATTCGCGAAATTTTATGTTTAAAGTATGCAGTATGCACTATCCTATCGTTGATAGTATAGAAAATAATCCGAAATAATATATGGGTTTTTTTAGGTTGAACTTATTTTTGAAAGAAGGAAGTAAGGATAACCTTTTGGAAGTTTCATTTGATAAGAATAAAAAATTCAACTTATCGATGATTAATAGCAATTAACATGGTGTAATTTGGGTTTTTAATGAATTCCCCAAAGTTAAAATAACCCATTTCAAACGTGAAATAACAATAAAGTCAGAAAAGCTATCCCCCGGGGGATCTTTCGGATGTGTACTTTGCAAATGGGTGCTATTTCAAAAAAGGCTGTTAGGAATAAGATTTTCAAACCAATCAATGTCCAAAGCACGACGTGTGTGCTTAAAAGAGCCAAATCAAATTTACGAAAACTCGGCAAGAATCAAAGGCCACACGTAGATGGTAAAAACCAAGCAATATATGACGCAATGTTTCGAGAAGAGAAGAGAGAGAGTTCTATGGAGATTTGTGAAGAGCTTTTTTGAGTAGCTTCAAACATTCGTCAATTGAAAATTGTTTATCTAAGAGGGAGTGTTAAGAGGCTTGTATTAAAAGATAAAAAAATGAAAAGGCAAAGCTGAAAAATCTTCACAAAATTCAAGGAAAAATACTTCTAGCCTTTGTTTCAAAGGAGTAATTATATAAAAAACGTTAACATAAGTTAGATAAAGAAAGAGTAGGTTAACAGTGGCAGTACAAACTCAAAAGGTTTTGAAGATTTTTACAGAGCAAAAACCTTTTAAAAATCAGGTTATTTCTCACTCTTGGGTTTGTTAGACAACCTTTGGACTAAGAAAACTTTTATAATATCTTACCAACACATGCGAAGATAGAAACCGGCTATTTGCCACATGTAAAATACATTTTAGAAAAACGTTAAACGATTTAAGCTTATCAACTGCATACCATCTAATTAAAACGTCGAAAAAGAGATCTTTTAATAGCTTCCTATCGATGGTACACATAGAACATTCTTACTGTAAATGGACAATGATTCTAAAAGAATTTGTATAAGAACGATAAAAGAAGCTGTGGGAGTTACAACAACGCTTTTTAAGAACAACCTTTAGAACAAAAACAAAACTAACGCATTAGAAAAAAGAAGAACATAGAAGAACATTTCCTAATGGAAATGAACCTCATTCAAGAGAATCAGCCCAAAAAAACATTGTAAAGGACTTTTAAATATATTTCCATATTCTTACGCTTTAGAAGACGAGAAGGTTTAAGAGAGACCACAGAAATAAGTGAACGATTTCCTTCATAAACATATTAAGAGATGATTGAATATCCAACAGCGTCATTTCCTTTACCAACCGAAGGAAACCATTTTACTACCAACCTACTAACACCTAATACAGACCGATTTTGGCGCAACCTTTGGGCGTTCAAAAGCCTTAAGTGGAGCAAAACTTTGAGCACTTCGAATAAAGGTTCAAGGAAAAAGGGAAAATTTTTCATTTAAGGGAATTGAAGAATTTCCAGGGGGAAAACAGACAAAAAGCAATGAAGGTATAATAAGACCCATTCATGAGGGTTTCTAAGTTTCAAACTGACAGCCTTTCCGCGCGTGACTTTGTGACAAACCTTAGTGAACTATTTAAACAGATTGAAAGTAATGTAAAGATCGTACCAACATGCATTACAGGGTAACAATGAGAAGATCAAGTCACGTGGAGATTGAATTAAATAAAACCACTCAAACTATTTCAACGGTTATAGTGGAGCGGTGAAAATTTTATCAAAAACATTCACGTCATGGTTAATAAACGGCAAACTGGAATGTTAATTGACATCTTAATGTTTATGACTGTGACTGTTTTAAATGATGAATTTAAGAGGCTAAACGAGCTGGATTTACTGGTCAAAAAACGCCCCTTTTTGTTATAACTCTGTTACAATTAATTCGTTGACGTCTTTTTAGAAAATATTTTCATGTCTATGTTCTCTAGATAGAGGGTATTAGGGGGGGGGGGGGGGGGGATTATTTAAAGTAAAATTATTATCATTACACATACTATGAATTAGATTCGTTTTTAAAAAGGATAGCTAAAAACCTTGTGGCAGCTTTTTAAAACGAGGAAGAACTTGCCTTTCGGACAAGAGGAAGTTAAAAAGTTACTGACAAGCAGAAAGAAATTATAAGCGAGTCAAAAATGACACTACTTAACCTCGCTAAGAGTAAGAAAAATATTTTCCTTGTTTTGGTAGCATGAAGGTTAAAACAGCAGGATTGTGACATCAAAAAAGAAAACGACTAGTCTGAATGAAAATTCAGGCAAACTATCAAATTCAGGGGAATTATCAGGACACAAGAACAGATAAAAATCATTATTCCTTAAATCCCGATCAATCCCCGATATATCCCTGGTTCTAACAAAAGCAAAGTTTTCAGAGTTTCGTAAAACAAAGTGAATTTAAGAAACAAAACATTCGACCAGGTGATTTAAGTAGACACAATACAAACCAACGAACAATGTGTCGTGGTAAATGAAATATTGATAACTCGTGAAGATTTCAAAAACAGACAGATGCATGTCTGCTAGAAAATACAATAGATTTAGATTTAAGGTTTTCTGTTAAGAAGAAAACTTGCTTACTCAACAACAGGATTGGCCAAGTCACAGTTTTTAAATCGAAGCTATCTTTTCTACGCTAGTGGTCAAAACAGTCGATTTCAAAGTCAAAATTAAAAATTCTTAGGAAAAAAGGACTACGCTTTTACAGACACAAAAGTTCTTCATAATTCATGAAGGTTTTCGACGTAAAAAAAAAGAAGAATATTTTGATACGTTTGACTGATAACCTAACGTTCCTCATATTAAAAAGAATTAGCTCTCTACCTCTTGTAGCCAAGTTCTAAATCTTTGTATGATCATAATTTTTAGAGAAAATAGTTGAAGAATGTTTCGGTTAGTTTTTCTGATAAGATCAGGAGCCAAAAGACAAATTTTTTACAGTATCATAGATACAACATCGTAGATAGAGAAAAAAATAGAACACATAGGGTTACAGTTAAAATAGACTGAAATATAGGTGAGAAATGAAATGATTATTTTCACAAGAAAATGTATGATTTTAAGATTTCCTTTCGACAATCTGATGTTACATAAGTAGAAATATCATCGTCATCATTACAACTATTATTTAGACGAAAAACGAACATGAAGTTCACAATATCATCAAAGTAATCAATTATCAATCAATTGGAACATTACATACGCTATGATTGAAGAAGAAAACCATACAAAGGATATCTGTACAACGGACAAGTGATATAGTGATACTTGATACAGGAGTATCAAGAAATTAAAATGCACTCACAAAAATTATTCAAATTATTCCATTTATCGACAAAGAAAAAAATCATATTAAAACTATTGATTACAGTAAAACATTAAAGTAAGAACAGGCAAGGCATGACATATACAAAAATAAACGTATTAATTTCACTTTGAAAGCAACAATCCCTCATCAGTCATTTTACACCACAGCCTCACATTGAACAGCCTTCAACAATATGGGGTGATGAATGATGAATAACTATAGCACGTTGGTGGCCTATCCTATCTCTATCTATCAAAAATCAATCAGTGTAAAATAATAATGAAAACAAATGAATGATGAAGTGTAAAGACTCTTTTGAATTTCATGATACATCATTTTCATTATCAAATGTTGTAAACTTTCTTAAACTCCCCAAATATCGCTCACATTCAAGTGTAAACAAGCTTAGTTGATTCATGGAGATGCTAAAGATTTTATGAGTTTTTAAATTGTTTTCTTTCTTGATAATATTCAATGATTCTCAATTACTGAGCTTCAGATCATATTTTTAAGTAATGAAATTTCTTTTAAGAAATTAAATAGAAAAAAAACCACATAAAAATAGAAAAAAAGCAGCAGTCCTAAATCAATATATTGACAGAACTGTGAACATAAACCTGTTGACAAAATTTCTGAAATTTCATGAAAATCAGTTTGGATCCAATTTTTCTTTCTTCCTTCATTCATTTTGCTATCATGTTATTATTGATGATACCATGCTTAACATGGTTAACCCCACCAGACTATTTAAGAAATACCTTTGTATTGTAAGCAACATATTTTTAAATACATAGCTCTTAAAAAATCACAAGAAGAAACCGTGGCCGCCTTAGGCTAATAAACCAAAAAATAGAAAAATTTAGAAGATTAATCAAGGATGATTATTTCAGATGAAGAATTAGTCAGAAAAAATTAACTAAGAAATCTAATTAACTTACCCATCCTCCTTGTGCTTGAATCCACTCTGGAAGGCCATCTGTTGTTTCGAGCACTTCTTTCACCCATCCTGGTATACTTTTTACAATTTCTAACTGTCCGTTATTTACAAAATGTACCGCAAACGCACCACCAACTGTAAATATTGATATTACACGTCCCCAATTGACATCTGAGCTTACCACTCTTCGGCATAGTGAAATAAAAATCTCTTTTGCATTTTCATTTTTCAGTTTCATATGAGTAGGGATCTGTTCAAAAAATGCTTCAAATTTTTTCTCCATACCATATGAAAAGCTTGCTACACGTAAATGAAGTGCTGATGGTTGTGCTGGAGGCACTACAAAATTCTTAGGGAGTCCTTCAAGTAGTTCGTGTTTACAGCTACATCGTAAATGATATGGGATGTAGTATTTAGCAATGTTATGTCCTTTATTTATGATTGATGATAATTCAGTATTAGTTTGACATTCAATTTGAATTTGAATTGGTGGTTCAATTTTTTCTTTTTGGTTACAAAGTTGTTTAGTATTAGTGTTCCTAATCGTCATAGGCGACATATTGGGAGCCATAATAGTTTGTTAAAATAAATCCAATAATTATAATGTACCAAATCACTGTTTTGAAATCTTGTTAGCAGTAATTTTACAATTTTTTTGTTTTTGATTGTTTAGAATTTGGACGTACGTTTATGCATGTGTCCTTGTCAGATTTTCCAACAACCTCTGGTGGTACCTAAACAAACAAAAAAAAAAATCATTTCACTGTATACTTTCCTCAAAAATATTTATCAGCGAAATAAAAACACGCTAATTAGATTTAAAAAATTACCGGGTGCCGAAACAACGCACCTGTTTAGCTTTCCCACGGCTTTTTAATTGCTTGGATTTTACTTTCGTTTTCAAACATCAACATTCACAAAATCTTGGAAGGTCATTAAAATGGTGTCTTTTTTGGCATCCCATGTTTGACTGGAGGTTCCCAAGTTACCCCGTTTCACGGTATATATATGATAAGGTTTGTTTTTGTTTGACTTTTTTAAACACAAGACTAGAATACACTTGACTTGCCGTGAGTCACAAGGGAATAAAAAATTGCAATGCGATTGATTTGAAAATACTTTGTATGTCACGCAGCTCTGAAATATGGTTTGTTTACATTCGTTCAACTTTACATACATGCTCAACTTTTTCATAAATTCACAGTATTCATCAACATTTTGATTACCGAATAATCGAAACAGTAAATTGTCAACTAACAACCTTATATTACTTTCAATCATTATCGACAAAAATCAAGTTTGATTACTTCAATTAGTACCATCTGAATTATATACTGTATATATAAAGGATTTTTTAATTCTGGAAACACTAGACTTTTTACTTGATCAAAAATCATTAGCACTCTATATCATCACACAACAATCAAAAGTGCAAAAACAGTTTAGTTGCGAATTATGATGATAAAATGTGAAATATATGTTGTTATTTATCGACCTTTAACTATTAACCTTTAATTTTATGCTGTGTTTTTGGAAAAAATGAAAATGTTCAGCAAATTTTATACAGAAAATCAAAACTTTACACTACCAATCGGCAGAATGTCAGTGAGGTAGGGTGATAGCCTTTATCCAGTTGACGTCAATCAAATCAAATCTATTTGTGACTATAATATAACAATGGTATGTTTTAACTATCAAATGGTGGCATTGGAAAAGTAGAGTGTTTTGTATTTTGAAATGCATACTGAGAACACCACAAATACATCTCCAAAAGTATGGTGTTTTTGGGACTTTTAATTTGCCAAAAAGACTTGAAAGGAACAAGAAAAATGTTTTGGTGTTCTCGGTGTTCATAGGACTTTCGTAACTACAAAGGAACAGGCCCTAAAAAAGGCTCCTCCCTTTTTTCCAGACAACATCAATCGAACAGACAGAACGAAAATTTCATTTGAATTAATCGAACATAAACAAACACAATTGAATGATTGTGATTTAATTGCCAAAATGCATTTGGCATGAGCCAATCAATAATTGAATCAATCAAAGCAAGCAAACCCAGGCACTAATCGAACACAATCAAATCAATTACGAAAATTCCGTTAATATTCATTTGATATTCGATTGTGTTTGCCAATCAAATTTTGCGTTAAATTAATTCAGCGTTCAATTCGCTCCTATTTACATTATCTGTTTTTTTCATAAGCTTTTATATTATAGGTGGAAAGATAGAATGTCAAAGTTATATTAACTTAAAAGAGATTCAATTAATTCTTTCTGTCAAATAAAAAGGTGTGTCGGAATTAGGGAAGGAGAATCAGTCTGGCGATGAAAAGAGATGACCTAAACTACAACAATCAGTATTTTTATTTCATTTCCCTATTATATGGTCCTTTTGGGACACATTTTGAGTAAAATGTTTTATAGTTTTTTTTTGAGGTCACCTTTTTCAATAGTACCCCCTATGAAAGTGTTCTAAAGTCAAATCTGATTACATATATATAGGTATAGGGTTGTGAGAGTAAAGTAGATCTTAAAAATGGGGTCATTTGTCAAATTTGACTCCCTAGATCCCTCAGAATGGCTGATACTTCCAGAAAAAAAAATTTATGCTGACATAGGCATTTTTGAGGAAATTTTGAGTCATTCAAACCAGCTTTAACAGATAAGTCTCAAAGAGTACTATCAATTAGGGGTATAGGTTTTCATGGCAAGTTCCCAAGATATTTGAGTTTGAAATTTTGCTGACTCAGCCAGCAAAAAACAGCAAAAAATGCGGCTACAATATAATTGTACCAAATTCAATCCAATGACAATGGAACGTAAATTGAATCAATATTGATCGTAGATCAAATCTATCAAATTTTACCCAGAGCTTCAGATTCCATTGAGATTGCATCAAGTTCAGAAATCTAATCTAATCAGTTGATTCGATTGAAAGTTTCTATTCCAGCAGTCAAGCAGGGATCAATAAAACTTCACAGTTTTTTTATAACCTCTTGTTTGAGGAAAGCACTGAAAATTGACAAAAAATAAAGTTTCCAAGGGGCTAAACTGTATGACCAAAGCAAAGGGCAAGCTGATGTTGAAAGTTTCCAGAGACAGCAGAGACAGGGTCTTGTAAAAAAAGTCAATACCACTGTTAATGGTTTTAAAAAGATAAATAGCGGTCCACTGAGGTAATTATTTTTTATTGTTCTTGGTAAGAAGATACGATGATAAAAAGAAAAGATGGATTTATCAAACTCTAATATTGGAGTATAATTGTCATAATGTTTGCAATATCTACTGAGGGATAGACAGGACATAAGGTACTGATAAAAGGGTTTCACATAAATGTTAGCATTTTTTATTGTTTTCAACCACAAAGAGAGTGTTGGGGATAAAACTCTAATTAAGACAGTTTTTTACATGGTTCTTAAAAGAAGATACTTTAACTTTAAAGGAAGAAACTTTTGTGAGGCGAAAAAATCGCAACATTTTGGGATTTTACTTTTGCGAATGGGCCATTTGAATATATTTTGCAAGAATTCACTTTCCTGAAAAAGGAAATTTGAAAATCTTTTTTCCATGATTAGCGATTAGGACACTTTTCATGCATATCTGTAGTGTAAAACCCTCCAAAAGTAATGTTTGTGAAATTTTTTGAGAAAAAGATAAATTTCGCGAAATAATTGCCAAATAATCGCAAACTTGCGAGAGAAAAAATTATGTGAAAGTTTCTTCCTTAAAAGTAAAGGCGGACATTGAAAAGTTTTTTTTTTCGTCTCAGAGGGTGCAAAAAATACATGCTTTTATGGAAAAAGCTATACTGGAATATTCCAGTCTTTTTTATGCACATGTTCTTACATCTGATTTTCAGAGAAAAAGTACAAATACTATTAGAAACTTTGAATCTTTGTCAATCTGAGACATGTCTTGGTTTTCCTTGGAACATCAGGAACGATACTCTTAATTTGTTTAAAACATGTCAGCCAAAGACTCTAAACTTACTAGACGTGGAATACTGAGTACTGTCAGTTGACCAACTGAATTTGGGTTGGGATGATTCCCTTCCTGACCGTTTTCAGAAAGAGCTGATAGAGTGGAAGTCCAATCTTTCATGTTTGAAGGAAATTGTTGTATCCAGGTGTTACAAGCCTGCCTTTCTTTCTGATGTTTTTGAAGATGTGTCTCTTCGTCATTTTTCTGATGCCAGTGTTTTTGCTTATGGTTGTTGTAGCTATCTTTGATCTTTGTATTGTGGATTCTAAAGTCCATTGTAGTTTGGTTGTAGGGAAATCACGTGTTGCTCCAATCGAAAAAGAATTCTCTGTCCACCTAAAATGTTTATAGAGAAAAATCTTTAAGTTCATAAAAGTTCATAATTTTGGGCGTAGAAATAGGTAAAATATTTCACACAAAAAGCCAGGTACTGTATACTTGATTGACTTCAATAAACCATGAATGTAGCAACATTTCATATTCTTTCATTATTTGCTGATTTTGTGAATATAATGTTGTTATATAGTTAATAGTACGTCTCTGCCAGTCTCAAATGTCCCAACATTGATAGTCCCAATTTTCCATTTGTGTTTTGAAACTATGCATGCTATTGATTAATATTGGTGAGAATGTTATTGTAAAGAATTGATCAACCAGGGATTTAAGGATTAATTTTTTTGATGGTTATTTTCGAGACAAATAATCACCATCCTAGTATCAAGTTTTGTCCATCATCTGTATGAGTTTACTACTTTTTATTATTCTTTGGATTTATAAGAACAATGGTGGCTGCACCCAAAAGGCACTCCCCAGAACCACCTTGTACATTGTCCTTGTCTTTACCTTGTAAAGATATATGTGCAATGCTCTCACTTCAAATACTGGGGGAAAGGTCTGATGCCCTTCCTTGTCGTGATTGAGGGGTTCAAAAAATGTTTGATTTAATTTTTAAGTCATAAAATAATTAAATTTACCAATACAGAATGCACCAGCTACTTTGACTTCCATTCACTTGGAAATTGGCTCTATTCGAAACGTAGCCTGAAGACTGTAAACATTGGCAATGTAAAAAGATTATTTTGCACACTTGTGTCGGAAAGGAAGAAAAAAAAAGATCTAAGAACTTTCATCACAACGATTTAATTGTTCGACATAATTGGCTTTGGATATTCTTGATATTTGGTTTTTGTAACAGCTCAATTAAGCAGGAAACGATTTGGCAAGAATGATGCTGAGTAGATTAATCACAATCAACAAATTGACGGAAAAAATGTTCGTTGTATAATAGAAGTTGTTGTGTTTATAGTGCGTTGACTTTTTATGGATGTTTAGTGTTTGCACTTGTTACTTGGTTCTGTTTTTCTTCGATTGTTTATCACGTTCTTATAGTTTCCTCTCCCCCTCTGGTATCAGGGGAGGGTAAGGAAGAGTTGGGAAAAGGCATGGAGGTAAAGACCTTTTCCAACCGTCAGGTTGGGGACAAGTTCAGGGGAGAAAAAACAATTTCAAGAAATTAAAACAACAACATGTTACTGGCATCAACTTTTCTTTACCTTGATAATCAACCCTTCAACGCCGGACAAAAGGTTGTAGACTTTTTTTTAATAGCAAAAAATCATCGAAAACACAGTATAACTTCCCCTTCAACCCAACTTGTTGCTTTTGAAAGTGGCTTGTTTACATCTGGTAGCAATAGCTGACCTTATTTACTTCAATTTTGGAGGAAGGAGCTCATTTCTAAAAGTCTACGGACCTTTTGACCGACGTTGTTATAGTTTAGCAAAGTTCGATGACTTTGCGACTTTATGTATCATTCCTTACTTTTGTTTTGTGGCATGGATATGATAAGATTTCTTTATATAATTATCCCTGATACTTTGTTAAAGCTTGGATGGAGGATGGAGGTTGATCAATCTTTGGGTTCGAGGATCTTTTTACTGTTTTAAATTGAAATGGTTGAAAAATAGCCATATTATTTCTTTTTTTTAGTATCAGTGACTTGAAAAATCAACAATTAAAAAGAAAAAGTAAAATTAAATAAAAGGAGAGAGTATACCAAATCCCTCAGCAGTTTAAATTTCAAGATAAACAACCTTTGGTTTTGGTTGCAGCCACTCAGCTACACAATCGTCACTCGCTCACTCAAAACAAACAAAATATGGCATCCAATGCTGCGGTCAAAGCCTTACAACTTGAGATGAAGAACATTACCAAAGATCCCGTGGAAGGTGTACTGATCGAACTACAAGATGAAAACAACTTCTTTGAATGGAGTGTTGGTGTGTTTGGTCCACCCAAAACATTGTATGAGGGTGGTTATTTCAAGGTAGGGCGTACTTTTGAGTACTCTGGCCAGATGATGAATATAAAACGATTGATCATTGTGAACAACGACCAACCTCACTAATGTGGTATAAAATATCTTTTCTTCCAGTAGTAGGTTAAAGTTATAGGAGTAAAACAAACTTCTTTCTAGTTTTCTTACTTTTTATACTATTCAAATTTCAGGCAAAGGTCAATTTTCCACAAGACTATCCCTACTCACCACCAACCTTCAAATTTTTGACGAGGATGTGGCATCCCAATATTTACGAGGTATTTTGTGTTTTTTTTTTGTGAGTGATGGTTCTCTTCCATGCATCATGGAAGTAACTGTTTTGCAAGTCGTGGTGAAAATGAAGATAAAACTTTAGATTTGATGAGAATCTTTGTTACTATGGTATGTTTAGCTAATTTCATTGAAATGTTAGGCTTTTATTGACTATGACTGGAAACCAAAATTCAGTAATGATTTTGCTAAGTTTTCTACCTAATTTGCAAAATCAATTCCCGACACTTTTATAGAGAATACTAATCCCACTCATCTCCTCTATCGAACTTGATCTTTGTGGTAGAATATGAAACGCCTACAAAAATAAATGTAGCTTATATGTAGCCTGTTGTCTTTCCTTACTTTCAATAGTCTGGAGACGTTTGCATTTCCATTTTGCATCCACCGATTGATGATCCACAGAGCGGTGAACTCCCGCAAGAACGATGGAATCCTACACAAAATATCAGGTATAGATGAATACATGAGGCTCTATTTTGTTCAAGCCTAAATGATGAGAACCACTTTACACTAGGTTCGTTTTGGAACTACCTGGATGTCCTATATGCAAATTAACTTTGTCCGTTTGTTTGTTATTGGCTTTTCTCGGGAAAGGTTCGTTCGCTCGGATACACAGAAATGGGGTATCCAGAAATCCTCGTGACGGTGCACGATTCTTGAGAAAATTTTTAATATCATTATTTCTTTCTTAATCTTTATAAGAAACTTGCGTACCATCGTGGGTAAAAAAAGCTTAAATACTTTTTCCTAAAAGTATTTTTTAAGCTTAAAAGTTAGTGAGTGAGACGGATTGTTTAAAGATGTCTCATAGTATTAGAGACGGGGGTGTTCAAGTTAAGACAATCAGTCAAAGGTATCTTTATTTTTAGGAGGAGTTGGCTAAGAAGGGTTGGAGTTGCTATCTCCTCAACTTAAGGGGGTGAGATCTTTCAGGGGGGGTCGGAGGGGTGGTGCCCAGTCTTAGAAACTCCCAATTTAATATTAATTTGTCAAAAGGAAGAATTGAGAAATTCTGGTTCTTGATAGGATTTAAAATGATATCCAATCAAGTTAAACCGTGGTACATAAACGAACAATAAGGTATTAGAAATATCACAGGCCTCCCAGCCGTCCTGTATTTCCTGTATTTGGGCATTTGTCCTCTATTCATCCTTTATTTAAACCTGTTGTCCTGTTTGTCCTCTATTTTCATTAAAATGGTTCATTCTTAGTCGAGTCAACTAGATAAAAAACGTATCATTTTTAATGCCTTGAAAACGCGAATAAAAAACCATGCATTCAAAAAAAAACTCTGCAGAGTGAGATTCATGACGTATGAACAAGCGTTAAAGTAATTTTTATTAGCAATTATGATTGAGAATTTAGAAAAATGCTTATTATACCACGGTAATTTATCTAAAACAATAGAACCATCAAATCACACACACGATCACAAAGTTAATTTCAACATAAGTAACTTGCACTGTAAGATACAAGCAAAAATGTATTATCACCTTATTGATGATTCCTAGAGAACCGCCAGCTGAAAAATCTTCATTTTAGCCTTAAAATGTTCGCTGAAATATTTCACATCGTTAGTGAAAGAATCATTCAAAACCGCTAGTTAGTTTTATCCTAAATTGCAACTAAACTTTTGGGTTTGATTGTTCAAAAGCTGTGTGAGGAGAGCGCTAATGATTTTTTAATAATCAAGTAAAAAATCTAGCGTTTTGAACATCAATTAATCATTGGCGTTCCCTATTAAAATGATATGTTTTTCATCTAGTTGAACTCTTTTTTATTGCTGGTTGAAAGAAATGAAATAAACCTAAATAGTGTTTTTTTGAATTTTGAATTGACATTTGATATGTTCCCCATATCTAGAATCAAAGATTTATATTCCCCTCCTCGTTTATTCTCCAACCTGGCTTCAAAAGAATTTTACCCCTTCATATGTCCCTTTGGCTTCAAAATGTATCCAGAGGGGGGGGGGAGGACACTATGGTAATACATTTCCTTTGAAGTATTTCTATCTAATCCAAATAAAAAGGTCCTGTTGTACAGTGGTCATCAACCTTGATTCCTGTACAGGAAATCAAGGTTCGATTCCCACTTGCGGTGAGAATGGTTTTGGGTCAAAATTTGCCAAATTTGCCAAAATTAGTTCCCTTAAGGTATTCTGACAAAAGAACTTCATGTTACCGTAGATGGCATAGACAAAAAGGGGTGACGAATTTAGGGAGAGGCTGACAAAGATAGGACCATCTATTACACTATATCACATCACTTGGAAAAGAGTTATTCACAACCATTGGTTTACTCTTTCATAATACTATTGAAAAAAAGTCAAATACTAGTGGGCTGGATTTCACAAACATTCAACTCAAAAGACCAGGAACTCATGCTTATGTGGTAATCACTAGTGAGCATTCCACATCTGGAATGAGTTAAAACTCATCCAGACAATTGAAGCATTTACAAGAAAGATGTATTCACTACAGAGACGACAAGAAAGATATGTTGTCATCTATACCTGGTGTTAATTTGGGAATTTGGTCCCAATATCTGATATGTAACCATATCTAACTACTGCAATCACAGACTTAGGAAATGCAACATCCCACTAAGCCAAAAAAAAAAGGGGTCTTGTTCCGGAAATGGGAATCACACAAATCTTTTTGGAATTTCCCTTTAGGAATTTTTATAAGACACAAACGAAAGATCTTTTTTAAATCAAATTTATTACTTTTGTGTTGCTAATTGAAATCTTTAGAATTAATTCCTTGAAGTTTGATTGTTTCATTTTTATATCTTTGTTAGATTTTTATTTTTTTCAAAATCAAAAAATTTAAAACATCTGAGTTTGATGCACTATGTAAAATCATCAGACTAAAAGTTAAAAAGCTGATTGAAAGCTTTTGTACAGAAAATTGATTAAAAGATTGTAAAAAAATCATAAAAGTCGAAAGAACGCTAAAAAACGTCACATGTCTGGAGTTTTGAGCACAATTTCTATTCATTGACGTTTGCTTTTAAATGATACATATAAAATTGATCTTGTTGACTCGACTGACATTAGAATTTGTGAGTATTTCGTAGGATAATAAAGGTGTTAAGTCTTTACTTGTTACAGCATTGTCTTCTAAAACAAAGATTCTACAAGCTCCTTTCATTTTTAATTGATGTTTTTTATGCTGCCATCCTTGAGAGGATCTGTTTTGGATGGATTCTCTGACTGTATAGCGCTAAATTCTTCTTCTTTTTTAATAAGATGTTTGTTTAGTGTTTAGCAGCTTGTCAGAGCTTGTTACTCATTTTTATTACTTCTGTCAATTCTAGTCCTACCTTGCCTACTGTACCGTACTCTTTGTTGAAGAACTTTGTGGTGTAGGTCAAAGTTGTACATTTATCTGTCAAAGAGATTGAAAAAGGAGTGAAAAACCTTTACATAATTGCTTCTACAGTATGGTAAAAATGTCATCATGATTTGATACATAGTTTTTAAGATATTAAAGTTTTAAGTTTTTTGTGTTTAAGATTGACACAGTTTTTGTCTATTTTTACATCCAAAAAGTCTTATGAATCGAATGACTATGCACAGACAGGCGCTATTGGTGTGCATCATTTCAATGTTTTACACAATTAGGCCATACTGTCTTCATGTTCTAAACAATTAGCCCATACTATCTTCATGTTTTTCACAATTAGCCCATACTATCTTCATATTTTAAACAATTAGCCCATACTATCTTCATGTTTTACATGATCAGTATCTAATACTATCTTCATGTTTTTCACAATTAGCAATTAGTCCTATCTTCATGTTTTACACAATTAGCCCATACTATCTTCATGTTTTACACAATTAGCCCATACTATCTTCATGTTTTACATGATCAGTATCTAATACTATCTTCATGTTTTTCACAATTAGCAAT